>JAJMKX010000327.1:0-43302 GCA_030569435.1 Metschnikowia koreensis | reverse complement strand
GACATTTGAAAAAGGCGTTGGCGCGAAGTAAGGCTTCGACTAGTTGATACGTATCTACACAACGGGTGATGTAAGGAGAGAAGTCTAAGGCTTGGGAAAGTCGGAGAGTTCAGTAACTCAGTACATTACTCAAACGTCTTATGGGTTTTTATAGTTATATATAGATTTTTCCTGTAATACGATTTGCTTCTTTAAAAAAAATGGGTTTTTATAGTTAGATATCGAATTTTCCTGTAATACGATTTTGTTTCTTCAAAAAAAAAAAAAAAGACTGATACATCTGATTAAAGGGCGAGAGGAATGATACTAACCATCACTCTCTAAAAACTATAAACTATAGAACAAAAAAACCTCTAACCAGCTCCCAAATATATACCGACTGGCGAACCAAAGCCCCAAATATATACCTAGGGGTAAATACAATGAACCATTTGAATAAACAAAATAAAAGGGGAATATGTTTTTTTGTAAGTAAGTACTAATGCGAACAATTTTTTTTAGGAAATGGCTTTATTAATCTAATATGTGTGAACATATATATGCATCATGCAATCTCAGAAGGAAAAGCGCCGTGGCGCAGTGGAAGCGCGCAGGGCTCATAACCCTGATGTCCCTGGATCGAAACCAGGCGGCGCTATTTTTGCTTGAGTGGTTTTCTTTTTTTTTTAATATGGGGTAAGCTGTTGAAAAGTTTCTCAAATATTTGTAGTTCCAGGCTTCAATGGTCTTTGAGTTAATTGATGAATCAAGCTGAGGTTTCCTTAAGAATGTTTATTGATTTTAAGACTTATAGTATCATTTGACATAAGTCTCGGTTGTTTCATTTTTCCCAGATCAATGAAAACTGAATTAGAGTATTCTTCGTTTTAAATAAAGGTAACAGTTGGTGTTTCTGAATCTTCGCAGAACCTTTGGAGGGATCTTCGGTCCAAGAAAGTCTTTTTATAATATTCACTGGGATTAAAAAGATACTAATATACATCAAGTGATTAATTGCTGCAATAGACAGATTTCCTACATTTTGATGTGTGGGAAAATAGAAGAAATAAAGAAAGCATTTTTCAAAAAAAAAGTCCGTATGTTCCCCACGTTAGTTCAATACTTGTAGCGGATTGAAAAAGGAAACGCATTTTATAAACATCGTAACTCTAGCAAGTTCTACCTCATTGACTCAAAATAGGATAAAAGCAAATCTCCGAAAAAATCTCAGCCAAAATATCTTCTGGGTTGTATATAGTTTTCTCATCATGAAAATAATCATATAGTTGGCTTCAGTAGAAGAATTACATCCTCGAGAGTTAAGTAGTTGAATGCATTGACTTCTGTGAGCGGAGACTGCATTTTTCTGATTCTCTTATATCAAGAACACAAAATGTCACAACTGAACTTAGAGTACCTCTGATTTGAGACCATTTAAATTGATCTGACATGCCCTAGTTCATTAATGCTATTGCCTACAAAAGATGGCTTATTATGTCCCCGCATTTTCAGTTGCTCTTGTTCAATAAAAGTCAACATCATTGTGGATAGGATTAACGTGTCATATGAAATATTCGCCTGAGATTCTGTCGAAGTTTCAAACAATCTTATAGACCCTTGCATCTTTAAACCTTCAATTTTTTCACCACCGAGATCAAAAAATGTAGCAAATGGAACAGGGGCTATGCATGTAGCCAGGGAAAGAAGTTTCAGGACTTCATTTCGTCTCTGGTTAACGACGGCACTATAAAGTTTGCTCAACTCATGTTGGTTTGAGACATCAAGATCCTTAACAGAATTCATCGCGGAAAGTCTTTCCTGATCAATCCCATCGATAAGGGATTCAGATGAGGGGTTTAACAAAAATATTTTCATTGCAGCATTGCCAAAAGTGGAAGAAGCCCCGGAGGCGCCGTAAACGCGAATTTTTGTTTCTTTATATATAGTATCACAATGAGGCTTCAAGGCGTTGTTAAACACAATCATGTTTTGACCGGAATTAAACATGAGTACGTAGCAAGTGAGATTGTTTCGTAAGATTTTGAAATAAATCTTACAAAACTCTCGTTTCAAACCGTCTTCATGGATAAAGGTTGTGAGTATTGGAGCATTCTTCTTGATGAAATGTAGCTTGTTCAGTTGTGTAGAGAGTAAAGGAGACTCCCCATTTTTAAGTGCACTTATCGATGAATACAATAAGAGCTCAGATTTGAGAACTCCCTTGACCACAGGAAGCTCTCTGAGTCTTGTATATGACAGAATGCGGTTGCGGAAGATTGGGGTGGCGGCAGCCACAAGTGTCTCTTCAGAGAAGATAGACTCCATATCCGATGACTCCATAACTGCGAGGGAGTCTTATGACAATGATGTGTCTCTCTAGGGTTTTTCGATATAATTTCAGAATCCGGGTTTGGCTGATTTTTGAGCTTTAAGAAAAAACGAGAATCAACTGAGCGCTTGAAGTGCAGGACAGCAGGAGTGAACTAGTTTTCATGGAGGGCCCAGTCTAAATAGAAATTACCATTCTCAGTGATATCGGTTCGAAGACGAGAAGGTTATGACAAGCAGGTGACAGTGAACTTAAACAGACTAACTGAGAAGAAAATGTCATTTTAGGAAAGGCTTCGTATTCGAAAAGGGGTATTTTTGCCCGAGACTTACGAGAATGGTGGAACCAGTTTTGGTTCGTGTCAGCTGTTCTTTTTTTTTTTTTTTTTTTTTTTTTTTTTTTTTTTTTTTTTTTTTTTTTTTTTTTTTTTTTTTTTTTTTTTTTTTTTTTGATTTGCTCCGCCTAGCATCCTCTACACTTTCTCATAAGTAAAACTATTAAGATATGATTTGTTCTTCACTGACATTGTTCGCTGAGCTGTAATAAACATCACAAACAGATTATTGAGAAGCTAAACCTGAACAGTATTTTCAAAGATACTTTCGAATGTAAACCAAATGGCAAACGGATGAAGAAGGAAATCAACAATAATCTTTCAATGTAATAAGAGAAAAGCTTACAAAGACAAATTTGCAAAGGTTAAATAAATTACTGTCAACCTGATGTATTATGGATAAATAGAAAAAAAGTTTTCGGCCTAAATTTTAATTATCTAAATGAACGCATCATAAAATAAGCTGTTACAAGGACATTAACCAGATGAATGAGCGCAGTATACATGCTCAAAATCTTGAACTCTCACAACTTACTTTGTCGATCGTTCGAGTCCGAATGATCACTCCCTAAACTCCAGGCTCTGACTAAGTCATCACTTATGGTTAGGTTATCAGTGGATTCAAGAAGTGTCAAGCGATAACACTCCATAACTAGCTCAGATGGAATACAAAAGCCGACCTGGGGAATTATCTCCGAGTTTGAAGAAGGTGCAGTGAATGTGGAAGGAGCTCTTACTTCCGCATTACAGCAGATAATTCCCATAAACTTTCCATCAAGAGTGAACAACCCTCCGCCAGAGGATCCATTCCAACAAGAAGAGGATGTGACAAGCATACAGTTGATTTCATTTGCTGTAGGTGAGCCCATATCATCACATTTAAAAGGCTGCAACAGGAGCGACGAAGAAATACGGCCTTTCGCAAGCAAAGGAACCGGTGGACTGGTCAAATATAACCCGTAACCAACAGATATTACTTGATCACCTGGTGTTGCTTTTCCTCGGAAATTCAATTCGATTGGGCTGACTCCAGATAAAGCTTTTATACTTTCAGGAGAGAGATAGATGAAGCTAAGGTCTAATTGTTCGAACGGATTTATGATCTTGTCTAAACCCAGAAGAAATATACTCGTATTATTGCCTAGCACAATTTCACAATCAATTTTATGTCGAGACAGAAACGGGTGTATCACATGGGTGTTTGTTATTAAACAGTCATGATTAAACAAAACGCATGATCCCCAGGAAATTATTGCCCCTTGATCTGAAATGATAATGGGAAACACAGGAAAATGGGGAAGTACCTGAAATTCGCGATTATGTAGAGCTTTATTGGCTTTTTGAGTCTTGGAACTTGTTTCAATACAACTTTTGAGCTTTTTTTTGATATCATAGGTTACCACCCCGGTTAACCTAGAACTGTCAGCAACCTGACCAAAAATTGTTTGAGAAGAGATTATTCTCGAAAAAATTCGTTCCCAAGGAAGCACTACCAATAGGTCGCCATCGCCATTGGTTTTCCTTAAATTCCCAAGAACAACTCCTGCAGATTCTAAAGAAGCATTTAAAACAACGCCTCCAATCATATTTTCCAAGTATTTCATGTCGCTGAGATATCCCCACGTTATTTGATTACTTTCAATTACCATACTGACATACCCAGTTGACATGAAGTCAGCAAAAATAGGGCAATTAGTAAAGCTAAATGGGCAAGAACGTACGGTAATTTGCGAAGCCAAAGTGACTCTTTGAATCTGAAATTTCTGAAAAACCCGGAGATAGTTCTCATTGGACAGAAAGTCACAAGTAATAATAAGGATACACAATGAGTTTATTGAGAATCTTTCTGGTAAAGTGTCGCAAGGAAAGAAATTAAATCCATTTCGGATACACGTGGATACGTGGTCAAAAAGAGGATCAGATTGATCGAAAACGGGGATTTTTGCCTTCACAATACCATCGAGCCATGATATTGATTTTTTTGAAAAGTGAGGAATAGCTACTTGAATGTCATATTCCGAGCCTATACTTTCCAGCAAATGTGAGATTGTGAGACAGAACCCACGGTTGAGGTGCTGCGTAGGATTAAAGACATAAATACCCGAGAGTGCTTGTGCTTGTAGGCTTTTGCGATTCGGAATTAGTCTTACTGAAAGTGGAGTGTATACCCAGGGAGTACCAAGGATGTCGGATATGACTTTTTCCAGCATCTTGTTGAAGCATAGTGTACGTTCTGCATTGTCCCCCACTGCGCGAAATAATAGAAGAATGTTTGGAGCACCCCTTAATTTTGTTTACGAAAATCTCTTTCAGTGAAATAAGTCGAGAAAAGTAACAATTCAATAAAAGCCACTTATGAGAGCAATCATTTCTCTACAATTTTCATAACAAAAGAAGAGATTTAAAAAATTAGCCCTAGAAAACCCCAATTTATGAATCTATGTTTATAGAGCTTCTTCTTTCTCAGTTCATTGTCGGAAATGGGAGTCTTCTATGTATACGAGAAACAATTTCATGATAGTTTGGCTCGTTATCCCACGATAAGTAGCCGTGCCGGATCATGAAATCTATGACCACCAATGCGCAATTAGGCTTGAACTCGCCTTTTAACATTCTCTCATACACCTCTGTTATAGGCATTAACGTGAAATCTTCGGCTTCTCCATCAATAGGATGTGGGACATTGTCGACTTCAGAGTCGAAAACCAAATCGTAAATGTATTCGACCTCCGGCTGAACGTGTCCTTGACTTCCATATGGTTGACACATGTACGAGAGTACACCTGTTGCAATGAGATTCCGTTTCACAAAATCTTCAGCTAGTCCGCCTTCTTCGTAGCATTCCTTCAAAGCATTTTCGCTGATGGAATAAGGGTGCGCCAAGCCACCAGCTATAGTATTGTCAAGCTTGCCCGGATATGTTTGTTTCGTCATCGAGCGTCTAGGGACCCACATTTTAAGCACATTATCTTTTGTCTTATGCGGTGGTACATATCCTGTAATGTGTACACCATAAGTAACTACACCTAAGAGACACGCAAAAGCCCGCTCGAGTTGAATGTATGGCGTGGATGTTGGAAAATAAACCGTGTATAGCTCATCACGCCAGCCTTCACTGAGAGAATTATCTGATTTCTTCCATGCACATGCAATGTCTTTGAAAATGGTAGTCCTTTTTTCCAAGGTGTCCAAACTTTCGCTGATTTTGACCCTCTTTAACATTGAATCCACTTCGAAAAATTGCGCATGGTCTCCTGTTTTGAATCGCTGAGCAATCTCAGGAGTAATAAATCCCAAAAGCTGATTACAGCTAGTTGTGAAAGTCCAATAAAAATCATCAAATGAATATGGGTAAGAATCTACTAAATTCACTAGTGGAAGTACGGATGACATAACAACAATAAGCAAAGAAGTCTAAATCTCTTGCCTCAACTCGCTGATAAATTCCAGAAGCCGCACTCGCACGTCGCATTGTTTGATCAGTTAATCGTTGGTTAGAAAATTTCAAAGAGATTCATTACAATCATGAGCCATGTGTTCACTCTTTTGAAATTTGTAGCACCCTCCTGGGTATTTCAATGGACAATGGATCTTATAGATTGACTTCTTAATAAATAATAAAAAAAAAAAAAACTTCAACGGTTAAACAGTTAGATTTAAGTTTTTTAATTGTGTAAAGATTTCAGCCCCAAAACAGTCTACCTTTTATCTTCAAGAAAACATATTTTGTTATAAGGACTAAGCTCAATGCCCGAATACTCCAGTTTAATATTAAACGATGGATTTGCGTGACATGCAATTTATCGAAAGCGAGCGCCCACACTTTGGTTTCCTACGACCGCGTTTCTTTACTTTGGGCCGTGAACGACTTATAAATAAACAGGGACTCCGGACATAAGGTAGGGATTTCGCGCTAATAGAACATACACGAAATAGTGGAATCAAAAACAGTTTGAACATTTTCCACCATACCTTCTATTTTTTTTTTTTTGACACTTAGAATCTAGTCGGTAGAATGTCGCTGCTCGATACAAACCATAATGAGTCTCATGTTACTACATTTACTTTCCATTCCGAGGACTTGATGGACAAACATAACCCCAGCAACGAATCAACAGATAGTCAGATGATCCCAACTTATGCCGAACAA
Source organism: Metschnikowia koreensis (assembly GCA_030569435.1). Lineage (NCBI taxonomy): Eukaryota > Fungi > Ascomycota > Pichiomycetes > Serinales > Metschnikowiaceae > Metschnikowia > Metschnikowia koreensis. The sequence continues at coordinate 36,510 of JAJMKX010000327.1, read as the reverse complement.
GACATGGATAATAAGCTGATATCAGGCCTTAGTGTGGATAATGACCTGAATCAGGTCACAGATGATGGTGACAATAATTTAGAAGGCTCAACTCAAGTGGTGAAAAGTTTTTCGATTGAAAACAAAGTTTCGGAAGCTTCGGATATAACGACCATTACAACACCCAGTATAAAGAGAGGCAATTCAATAAGTGAGAAAAACCACTTGCCTATTGATGTGAGTGACAATATACGGGAAAATGGCGGCATAAACTCACTGTTACTGCAGACTGAAATCAATAAATTATATCCCAATTCCCCAACAGGATCGACGTCTTCCTTACTGTCTACTGAGTCCACAAGAGAAATTATCAAGAACCTATCTGTAAAAAACTTGACTTATGAAGAGAATCAGCAATCTGTTTCCAGTGAACATTCTCCTTCTGTTCTTGAAACATCAACTTCCTTACCCAAGAACGACAAAGCAAGTGGTCGCTCCATTCAACTGATAGAACAAAACGAGTTCAAAAAGCCAATAAAATTTACAGTAAGAAAGGTATCTCGTGAAGAGTTTTCTTTAAAGGATAACAAGAGAGAAAACATCAAGCCAGTCTCACACCGTTATGGAAATTTGCCCGAGAATAGGGCAAAGGTCGTTGAACATAAATCGGGGGATAAGGATCATCAAATCAAACAGAATCAAGCAAAGTATGACGAATATGCAACAAGAATTGAAAAAATTGATAAAGAAATTCAATTCTTGACCACTCTTCTTCCCCCTTATAATGTTGAGATTGATTACGCAACTCGCCTGAAAATAACTCGAGCGATAGAAAAATTGGGATGTAAGAAAGACGAAATAGAGAAGAAGAAGTATGAGCTAGGTATGTCTATTAGTCGTTTATGGCGTGAGTTTGATGATAACAACACTTGGGTGAGATCCGTGAGTAATCACTGATCTCACAGAACACTGATGAAAAAAGTACTGCAACACTAGTACCGTTAAATAATCTTTTCTGAGCTTGTAGGTGATTTTTTAAAGGAATACATTTCAAGCCAACATACATTTTTTGCTAAAAAACAACTTATATATACATATATGCCAATGGACTTATCTTTTTATCAATTCTTGAGCTAAGGTGTTGACCACGTTTGCCTCGGCAATGGAAGAATCATGGCCGTTCAGAACGTCCGGTAGATTTTCAGCACGGGCAACTTCCACAAAGGAAGAATATAAACCGGTGAGGTCTAATAGGTCAGTGATTGAATCAGGTCTCAAGTCGTAAATTAGCTGTTGAAATGAGTGCAGCTTGAGAATTCGGATAGAGAGCTTATTCTCGGCCAAGAATTTTAGAATATGGCGGTGAAATTTGGAACCAGAATATGGTGAGTTTTCAAAGTTAGACTGAATTAGCCTTCGATTGAATTGCATTGATGAATTGGAGCTCTGTGTAACTTCTTGTGCGAGTTGTTGTTGTAGTTGTGGGTGGATCTCATGCGAATCAGAGGGAATAGCATTCATTGTATTTGAACGCCTGTATTTTTGGGCATTTTGTTTGAGTTCAGGTGCAATAGGATCTGTACTTGAATGAAGCTGAAGCTGATGTTGTTGCTGATGTTGTGGCTGTTGTTGATGTTGATGTTGATGTTGATGTTGATGTTGATGCTGATGTTGATGCTGATGTTGATGCTGTTGGGGCCCTTGTACTTGAGACTGCAGGGACAGCAGCTTTTGCTGAGCCAGTTGAATATGCTGTGCTTGCCGTGATGGCGAAACCAACCCCATTTGTGCTTGTGAGATCATAGAGACATCACCAGTAGCTTCACGATTCCCTAGTTGCCGTGAAAATGCACCAGTAAATGGTACTTGAAGATTGCTATTGCTAAACGCAAGACCACTACCATCAATTGGGACCGCTCGAGATGGATTTATCAGACTCTTTGTAAGCTTATGAGTATGAAGATGTTCACTCAATTTTTTTGGCAGACCTCTGTCACTGGCCACACGTTTAATGACCTTTCCACAAAAATCACACACTGCCATATTCTGATCGTTCTGGTCTTGTATAAACCAAGACCAAACCCACAGTCTTTTCTTGGCGCCAAATTTCTGGCCCGGTCGGTTCCTTCGGTCTCTCTTAAGATTGCTCTTTAATAAACCCTTTCTGTCCCGCAGCCCCGAGCCTTGTTGTAGATCTGATCCTACGTTGGTAGTGCTCGCTTGATTATTGGCGATTTCTCTCTCTGGAGTAATGAACGAGCTAGTTTGCTGTGATACAGTTTCGTCGTTTTGATGTAGGCTAGCATTTAAGTTTGTTTCATTGTACAGATTTTGCAACTGGTTTACAGAGTTATTAATCGGACTAATACCAGAAATATTTCCCTGATGAATACTTTGCTGATTATAAGAGGGGAAAGAGAGGGGGTTATTCCCTGCGGAAGAAGCATTGAAATAGCTCATTCTATGTAGCCTTGGATTTCTGCTTTTTGTTTACCGCCTGTTTAGTTTTTTGGAGGGCTTGAAAGTGGATGGAGCCGGAAATCGATGTTCAGGAGGCAATATCGGGGGTGGTGTTGTGATTTGATCGGCCGGAAATTACATTGCGTGTCAAACCGAGGGCAACTGAACCGCGCCGTTGCACCGCTTCTCAATTACAATCACGTGATCATATTAAGTCAAAACTGAGCGTACTATGTCAAAGGAATACCGTAATTGCGATTATTTTCGCAAAATCAGTGAGTGAGAGGGAGAAAACACATTAGAGAGAGAAAGTCATAATAAGCACACACAGTAGGCTTCTTTTGAATCACAAACCAAAGGTTTCATGGCTCAGGGTTAAATTGTGCTATCTACCCGTGAGAAACATTATCTCTTCGAAGAAACTATATCGCATCTTGTAAAAACCTCAAAAGCGACTGATAATTCTAGGCCCATCTTGGCCCATGCTTGCTTGACGCTACGTTGATTAGTTTATTGACTAAGTTCGCTAGAGCGTGAATGCTGGCCAACGCGAATTCATTTTCCCAAACGGTTCGCGCCGGCCAGCCACTCCTGCATAAACGTTAACATACAAACCCAGTTGGGCTGCAAAACTCCCGTTTCGGAAGATTACTTGAAACACGATATAGGCGTTCAAGGCTGGAAGAATTTTGCCCGAGGCAAATTTTGCAGATTACTGGCTGTTTGGCCATTTTGGGTTTGGCTTCCAGCACTGCAATAGGTACGTGTAATCTGGAAAAAGTCCAATTCAAGACACTCACAGCCCTGCGGCACTCCCATTCAGCAGGTATAATAGTACTTAAACCGCCCAAAATATCACCTATTCTTATTCTCTTTTATTTTTTTTTTCCAACTATTGAATTACTCATTCTTGAAAAAAAAGCCTTAACTGTTCAGCTGAACAAAAACACATTCGCTCAAACACCAAATCTAACCATAGTCGCTCTTTTGCACCCAACTAAACCGTTCATTACGAAATCAAAAAAGACTTAAAATGAAATTGTCAACCCCGCTTTCTCTAATTTCCCTTTCTCAGGCGGCAATTTCTACTAATATAGACAAAAGAGGTGTTCAAGTTGTTAAGGTTACCAAAACGGTGGATAATACTGTTACTAACACTCAAATTGTTGACGCACCCACATCTACTGTCATCAATTGGAGCACACTGACTTCGACTACAACTACAACTCGTTACACTTCGACTCTTACTTCAACAATTTTTGGTAATGTTTATACTTACCTTAGTGTCTACAGCTCAATTGTGGCCATTGATACTAGTAGTAGTACTGGAACAGAGATCGAAACAACTGCACCAAGTGTGACCACTGAGAAATCAGACACTCCCACAGTTTCCACAACAATCACAAAATCCAGCCCAGCTGCAATTGTTACAAACAAAGCATTAACATCGCCCACAACTACAACATCTGTGACTCCATTGACCTCTACTATTGTGACCAGCTCTCCCAGCTCAGTCAACCTAATGTCTCCATCGACGCAAAGTTCATTTTTGCCATCTTCAACGATAGTTGACGGCATTAAGACAACAGGAACAGTTCCAACCGGAGCTGGTACAACAGGGACTACAATTTCAGGGACTACTACAACATCAACTGTTGAAGAAACTGGGGCATTTGTAACTGATAGTCAAATTACTTCTTTTCCATCAATTTGGGACGGCTATACCCTTGGGGACTATCTGACGAGTGTAGAATCCGGTCTGATCTGTGTTGTTGATTATGATTACTACTCGCAAGACTATACCGAAACCCTTACAACCACAACCGTGGTATATCAAACTGTAACGATATAGACATAATAAATTTGAGTTTCTAGTTCAATGGATTAGTGAGGAGTTCGCGCGTTTGACCGATACTTTTTTGTAATTATTTTCAGTGTGCCGACGCTTAGCGAAAGAGTACAAAATTAAATAGTCATATCGTCACAATAATATTAATTAGCCTTAATAATCAAAGCTCGGACTTCTAAGTTACAAGTCCCAATTGAATTTTTAAGCTCGCTGATACGTAAGTTATCTTTATTCAAAACACAAGACTATCCAGCAAGTCACAGAATTTCTGCGCGCGCACCTTCCAGAAGCTTCTGCAGGTTGCTTCAAATTACATTTGTTATCAAGCGTGATCAGACAGATAAACTTCTGGAATATTCTATGTTCTCAATGAAAAACATATATAAGCCTACAATGTAAAATCCTATTCTAATGCTTAAATTTTTACATAGCACAAATTAAAAATCTTCAATTCAGATGAAAATGTTATCCTATGAAATTCCTTCGCCTGCCATGTATTTTGACGCGTTGTCTGCGTTTCATTATTTGCAGCAACGCCAATTCCATGATCAATTAATGCATCAAAAGCCGAAGATTATCAAAAAAATCGACGCCGAACGCTTTTACCAAATACAAATCTTTAAACAGAATGGAGACTTCAGATCTTACGAGATGAAAGTTTTGAGAAATTATGCAAACCCAAACGTTATTAATCTTGTGGTGGAGTCGGAACGTGATGAATTCAGAAAGATATTCGCCTTCCAGAGGGGGGATATAAAAATTGAAGAAATCGATTGGCAATACTTTAAGAATGACAACTTGTTGGTTTTAAATATACCCAAGAAGCCCAAATTCTGTCCTGAAGATTTTATATCCACATTGGCAAATGTCTTAAATAAGGCGAAATCTGAGAATTCCCTCAATTGCCGTGGCATTGGAAGATCTGAAATGGAAGAGGAAGACATTTTCAAACATGCTTTTCTTAAGAAAATCGCTGACAGGGGCTCTGCCCAACGCAAAGAGGTCGTGAAGCAAATGCAACACAGGAAGGAACTAGAGAGGCTTGCAGTGATTGAAACAGAGAAACAGCAAGTAAAATTAAGAGAAAATGCTAGAAGAAAGGCTCTTGCCGAAAAGAAAGCAAGTATCGAGGCTGAGAAACAAAAACGCTCGGCAGCTGTGAAAAGTAGGAAAAGAGAAGAGGAAATTATCCGGAAAGCAAATGAAGAGAAGGAGGGGAGAGAAAAGTTAGACGAAGCCCAAAAATTCTTATCAGCTCTTTTAGGTGGAGCATTGGTCACTCATTTTGGAAATGATTCTACGGATGAAATGTCGCTGGTAAAGAGCTGCATGGGTTCTTCCGGGGTGCAGCCATATAACATGCAAGCTCACGACCATGCCACTGTCTCCCAGATTTTGACTCCGGAAACATATCAATCAGGTCATCATCAGATCGAGGATGAAGAAACTGAATCTGATGTTGGCTCAATTCACTCTGAGTCTTCCGATCACCCTGAGTCTGCTGAAGCAATACCAGAATCCAAGGATAATTCTTTGAGAAGACATCCTTCTATGGAGGAGGTAGAGGATGAAGAGTTTGTCGTCCTCCGTAAAAAGTTTGGTCAATAACCAATTGTGACATGCCAGCAATCCGATGATATTTAGTTGGAAGAGAGAATTGGCATCGGCTCTCGACTCGAATTTAGACCATCTCACGATGTTCATGCTGTAGGTCCTCAAACAGCAAGTCTGCGCATATATATAGTAAAGTATTAAATAAAAACACTATTTAGCATATACTTTCGTTTGCAAATAATACAAAAAAAAAAAAAAAAAAAGACGTCCGTTGTCAGAAATAATTTTCATAGATGTAGTATGCTTTTGGTTCACACACACTTGTTCCTGGGTACCGGCCACGCGGAAGCAACCCAGTAGCACTTGACTTCTATAATGGTGGACTTCCCGTACAAAGCAAAAAACGGAAATTATTTTAAAGTATGAGATCAATTGCTGTATTGGGTGGAAACGGCTTTGTTGGGCGCAAGATATGTGAGGTGGGTGTGCGTCAGGGCTGGTCGGTCACCTCGCTTTCCAGATCTGGAACCCCTCCTAAACCATTATCCCATATGGATAATACCTGGATCTCTAAAGTAAAATGGGAGAAGGCCGATCTTTTAGAACCTGAGTCATATAAGAAGCATATCACGGGAAAAAATGCTGTTGTTCATTCGGTAGGAATTCTTTTCGAGAATCTGGACTATAAAAAGAGCATAAACCTGAACTTTAACATCTTGAACGATGTTCAAAAATTGGCGAATTCTCTCAAAGGCTCAAACCCCATGGCCAAAACCTCTAACAATACATATGCCGCAATCCAAAGAGACCTGGCTGTCCTTCTTGCTGACACTTTTTTGGATGTCAGCAGCAGCAAAAGTTCTGGCTCAAATGTTCCGACATTTGTATATATTTCTGCGGATGCAAAACCTCCCATTGTTCCTGAAGAATATCTCACTACAAAAAGAGAAGCAGAATTCGAACTTTCTTGCAAGAAGAATCTTCGGGCAATTTTTATGCGACCAAATTTTATGTATGATGCAAATGAGCCAGCCACAAACAACAGAAAAATCTTGAGTCGCTTTATTGAATTAGGCTATACACTTAAAAGTGCTGTATTCTCCGATAAGTCAAGTCTCTTAAACGATCTTATTCGCCCGGCTGTTGCTACCGAAATGGTAGCGTTGAAAGTCTTTGAAAAAATAGAGGATGAGAATTTCAAGGGGGTAGTCACTTTGGAGGAGATTGCAAATATTCGTTGAAAAATTTGAACCTGAATGTCTGTAAGTTTAACAAGTACTAAGTGCTGGTAGTTTCGTAAATTTTAATTCATTAATGTACTCAGAAGTACTCAATTTTAAAATCTGTTATATTATCTAATTTTTCAAACGTTATAGTCATAGCCATTGTAAACTGCCTTACGTTTCAATAAGTACTTTCTGACCTCATCGCCAATAAAGACTGTACTTGTGATTATCAATAAATTGATTAAGTCTCTCAAAGAGAGTGCCTCTGTTTGAAAAACGGACTGGAAAAACGGAACATAAATTGCACACAACTGTCCTAAAAGCGATCCCAAAACAGCAAAGTTGAACATAGGGTTGCTGAGTCCTAATTCAAAGATGGATTTCGAGTAGTGACGACAAGATAAAGCATTGAACATATCAAAGAAAACGAAGCAGGTGAATGTCATTGTAGTGTCTCTTGCGGTGATTTCATTATCTTGCATTTCTCGGATGAATATATACAAAGTACCAACAATTATCATTGCTGCACTTTGTAAAACTCTCTTGATGACATTTTGCGTCAAAATTTTGTCATTTCTTTTTCTTGGTGGCTTATTCATAACCTCGTGATCAACAGGCTCAACACCCAATGATTGGGCCGGAGGGCCATCCATAAGAATATTAATCCACAAGATCTGCATCGCATTCAATGGGTTAGGCAAGCCGAAGAATGTCGCCATGGCGATCAATGTCAATGCCGCGATAGATGTAGACAATTGAAACGTGACAAAGTTTTGAATATTATAGAAAATACCTTTTCCTTCCTCAATAGCACTCAAAATTGTTGAAAAGTCGTCATCTGTAAGAACCATATCTGCGGCCTCTTTAGCAACATCTGTTCCATTTTTTCCCATAGCTATACCGATATCTGCCAACTTAAGAGCTGGTGCATCATTGACTCCATCTCCAGTCATAGCAACTATATCACCTCTTCTTTGCAACGCCTTCACAATAGTCACCTTGTGTTCAGGCGTGGTTCTGGCGAAAATGGAAACATTGTGAATAGCATTGCTTAAGCTCTCTTCGTCCAAACGATCCAATTGATCACCTGTCATTATAGACGACTCGTTAGTGAATGGTATACCAATTTGCTTTGCGATATTTGTCGCAGTCGAAGGTGAATCACCTGTAATCATGATCACATGAACACCTCCTTTCATCAACATGGATATCGCATGTCCCACATTTGGCCGTGGGGGATCTTTCATGCCAATCAACCCGCAGAACACTAAATCGGAGGGAAGAATTTTATGAGAATCTTTCTCATCCGTGAACAATTGCTTGTTTTTGGCAAATGCTAAAACCCTCAATCCTTCTGAAGCAAGTCCGTTGGAATTTTCATGGATTCTTTTAGAAATCTCTTCTGTCAAGGTTTGGGGATTGCCAGAATCATCCAAATATTTGGTACACATTTTCAAAACAGCTTCCGTGGCACCTTTGACATGCGTTTCTGACTTGTTGATATCTCCAACATGTGCACATACGGCCATAAATTTTCTCTCAGAAGAAAAAGGCAATTCATATACCCTTTGCTTCGTGCCTCTGATGTCCTCTAACCCAAAATGGGGTAAACACTCCATGATGGCAATATCTGAAGCATTACCAACATATTTGTCATTTTCTCTAGAAAACTTTGCATTGTTGCAAATATTTCCAACCTCCAATACTTGATTAATATTTGGCGTCAATGAGTGATGTAAGGTGTTATCACTCAATTTATCAACAAGTAAAAATGGACTATTAAAAGAGCCAGAGCTTTTGAAATCAAATGTCCAGGCCTTGGTCACTGTCATGTGGTTTTGTGTTAATGTTCCGGTTTTATCAGAACAAATGACATTAACGCTTCCTAAAGTCTCAACACTTGGCAACCGACGCACAATAGCTTTTCTTTTGGCCATTCTCAAAACCCCCAAGGCTAAAGTGACAGTAACAATAATGGGCAATCCTTCTGGAATAGCAGCAACCGCCAAAGAGACGGAGATTTGAAACATATCTAACCACTCACGGCCCTGAACAATTCCCAATAAAAAGATTATTCCAATTATGATAAAGCTGAAAATGGAAAGGTCCTTGCCCAACTTGTCCATCGCCTGTTGGAGCGGAGTTTTAGGCTTTTCAATTTCAGACATCATTTCGAAAACAACACCAAATTCGGTTTGCGAACCAGTAGCGATGACAATACCTGATCCATGGCCGTCGCGCACCAAAGTACCCATGAATGCTATTGAGGATCTCTCGGTAACCGGAATTTTGTTTGCAATCACACCCTCAAAGGAAGCGGGAATAGCATCAACGTACTTTCTGACGGGTCTATTCTCACCTGTTAAGTTAGACTCATCAATTGATAAATGTATAGCCTCGGTCAAACGAATATCCGCGGGGATTCTGTCTCCTTGAGCAAAATGAACCAAGTCACCTGGAACCAATGAAGACGCCAAAACGCTAGATGTATTGCCGTTACGGGTAAGCTTTGCAACAGCTGGCACAAGTTTATTCAATGCTTGCAAGCTTTGTTCGGAACGATATTCCTGAACAAAGCCGACAGTCACAACAATAGTAATGGCCAAAGTAATGGATACAGCATCATCGACATTGCCCATCCAAAAACTAATCAAAGCAGATCCAATAAGCAAAAGAATCAAGGGGTCTGAATAAAAGGAGGAAATAAATTTCATCGCAAGAGATTCTTCCTCTTCTGAACTCAACTCATTAACTCCATGAAGCAGTCTTCGGTTGAGAATATCTTGGTTGTTTGATAAACCATTCTTGAGATCAGTTTGAAGTTCCGTGATTGTATCTGACACAGATAGCTGAGAAAACCTCGTTGAAGGTGTCGACAGCCTGTTTGTCAGGGACTTATCGCCTAGTAGAAACGGGTTATCGCTCATGTTCTAATGCTAAGCTATTTTTTCTTTTTTTTTTTTGCTTCGAGACTTGACCCTTCAAAAAGTCAGCGATAGACGGTACTCGATAAGAAGAAAAAATCTAATTTGTTTGCTTAATTTGAAGTACTCAGTCTCGGCAACACGGGTGTTGGATGTTTTTGACAGCGAAGAAGCGCACCTGTCTGGACGTGGCCGGATTTTTTTTCCAGATAGCGCTCGCCACGCAACGTTGGGCGCCGCTGTTGCTTACTGCGCGTTCATATGCCCGTGTACAGCATAAAAAATGATGCAAAATGGGCAAAAGAGAAAAAATAAAAAAAGGAGGGGAATATATATATATATATATATAAAGAAAAAACAAAAAACACCAAGCTTAAAAGAATGATTTCCATCAATTTTCTAGAGTTTTATGCATTCATCTTCTCCAATTAATGAATTGGGGGATGAAGAAAATTCAAGAATTAAAACGGTGACGGTGAAGTGTAATTGGTTTTTTTGACGTGTATTTTGCATCTCAAACAAGATTATCAAAACCTATAACAATGTCTTTCAGACTTTACAAATAATCAATTTCACATACATATCTGAGTTTTTGCTAAGACAGCAGGCTTATTCCTCCGTCAATGATCTCGGAAGCTGCTTTAGAAAGTCTATTCATCACTGCAAGACCGTCTCCAGTTTCCTCCACCCCTTCCACCAAAATCAATTCTACCCCCAACTCATCCACGTCACGTAGTTCCCTGAATAAACTATGTGCCATTTCTGTAGCAGAATCGCCTAGGTTGCGCTCTATAACATTCGCAAACCCCAAGGCTTTTGCCGGGGAAAAATGGCGACCTTTAAGTAATGCTACAGTTCCCTTTATCTCTTTCTCTTCCTTGATATATTTTGAAATTGCCTCTGTGCCATCTCCACAATTGACGAAAAGAACAACCTTTGCAGTGGGCGAATAGTGTTTGTACTTCATTCCAGGTGTTCTTACGTGCTCCATTTTTCCTGCGGTCTTTTTGGCGAATATAAGGTCTTTCCACTCAACTCCCCCATACTTCTTGATGTCTTCAGCGGATACACCACCTGGGCGAAGCAACATAGGAGGGTTGCATAGACCATCAATCACTGTGGACTCGACACCCACGGAGCAAGCACCACCGTCTAAAATAAATGGGATTCTTCCGTCTAAATCAAATTTTACATGACTCGCCAATGTTGGACTGGGTCTTGTAGAGGCGTTTGCAGATGGAGCTGCCAAAGGAGTATCACTCAAAGCAATAAGTGCCCTGGCTACAGGATGATTCGGCAATCTGACTCCAACCGTTTTTTGGCCTGTAGTAACTAATTTAGAAATTGGACTATTTTTCTCAATCGGAACCAAAATAGTCAATGGTCCCGGCCAGAATTTTTGTAGAAGCTTATCGTAAATTGGTGGAATCCTATGCAGCTCCGTTAATATGATTCTTTGTAGCTGATCGATCGATGATACGTGCACAATCAAAGGGTTATCTGCTGGTCGATTCTTTGCGCTGTAAATCGCCTTCACAGACTTGTCGCTGAGAGCAGACCCGCCTAAGCCGTAAACCGTCTCTGTGGGAAATGCAACCACTTGCCCCTTTTGTCTCACTGCACTTGCGGCTAGTCGGAGATTGGATTCGGTATTTATATCATTAAATGAAGGAGTCTCATTTTCAAACGAGATAGATTGCTTATTGACGGATAAAATTTTAGTCTGCATGGCGGTTCTAATTAATTTAGTTCGGGCCCTTGCCACATGCATTTACAATTGAACTGCGGTAAGACGTCTAGACCCATGACTCAACTATTAATGCGATGGGCAGGTTTGCATACAGGCTATAAAGAAAATCATAGTTTATTGATAGTAGTGCGTTAGCTCACGCGAAGATTACGTTTTCCGATATGGTTGTTTTCTCATCCTCATCTAACAATTCATAATATTCTTGGAAGTTAGCAATATCTTTTGCGATGCATTCCTTGAAAAATTGAACCAAGATATCTTTGGTCCCTTGGTTTGATGTCACATCTATTTCTTCTTCATCTGAGTCGACATAAGACTTGAGCTTTTCGTAGTTTGGCACACCCAACCCTTCCATGTCTTCCCAGCCGTCATCGTCGTCCCCGCCGTCAGATTTTTCAAGAACGTAATCTTCAGGATCGGGCTGCAGGGATTGAAAGTTAAGCTCACTAGCTAACAACTTCAAGATCTTGTGAGGGGCCAGTATTTTTGTAAACTTCTGTGGCATAGTCTTTGCCATAGATCTAGTGATGATGAGATCTCCATTGTATGGAATCAAGTCTCCGTCAACTACCACACTTGCGACTCTTGCATCTCCCAAAGAAAAAATTTTGCCCAAAGCGAGTATATTTTGCTGTATTTTCTCAGCCCCTCTAGTCACCTCAAATGAATCAAACCAAATAGGAAGAACCGTCCGCAATCCATCGCTCACAATGTTAGATGCGTCCTCGATTTCCATATTTGTAAGCACATCGACTAATGTCAAGGGTGATGAATTGAGCACAATTTTGCAAAATACCAAAATCAAATTTTCAATGGTTATTACCTCTTTAGCAATTGCGAGTCTTCTGACTGTTGCTTGAAGAAGTTGGAAAAAGAAGTTACTATCCAAGCATTCTTGAAATCGTTCGAATAGCGTGATTACTATCAACCCGCAATTCATGGCTGCGCTATCACTTAAGTCTGGCGAAAGATATTTGGAGGCAATTTCGAGCAATATGGCCAAGCCAGATTGTCCGGTCAGTGCATCCGAGTACTTGGTGAATAAATTCTCGTTTTTTTGCATTAATTTGTTGAAAAGTTCTCCCAATGCTTGTAAGATCTGATCGTCACTGGTCCTCAAAGTCAAGTCCTTCAAAACTGGGAAAATGAACACGAAAATATCAGAGGGTAATTCCGAAAATGGGGAGGCTTCTATGATGTAGCCAAGCAAATCTAAAGCCAAGTACAATTGCGGACTGTACTCGGCATTATTTTCAGACAAGGAGCTGCTTATAATGTCCACGAAATACGGCATCAGCTTTTGACAAACATATAAATATTCCTCCTCATCCACACTATTTAGCAAAGTCTCCAAGCATTCAGCGGAATCTATTGTTACCTGAACGTTAGCCGGGTCCTTGAAGGAAACTTGAAGAAGTAAATCAATCACAAAGACATTTGTGTCTATTTGAGCCCCGAAAGATGTCTTACTATCGATACCTATGGCAAAAGATAAAGCCTCAAGAATTATCGGAAGTGAGTCCTCTTCACTCTCCTCAAGAAGAGAATGGCAAACTTTCATGATAGAAATCTGGAGAGGACCTCTTAATTTCGTCAAGTCAAGATCATCTATATTTCTCCACAAGGTAGCACTTATTAATGCGCTCGCCATAATCAAGTCATGTTCATTGCTTCTTGAAAATTCTAAAGCGATCTCAAACATCCTCTCGAGTCCCTTTAAACAAAAAGGATCTTCCGACGAAAATTTCTCTAGAGCCTTTGGTACCAAAAGAAAGATTCTTGCAATCAACAATGGGTGAGAATTTTCGAAAGTGCGAGGCTCAATTAAGGAATAAAGGGTTGCCAAAAATGGGGCTAAGTCGATGCTATTCCGTAATGCATCTGACTCTAGATTTGAGAAAAGCCCCTCTTTCAAGAACAAGAGTGCCTCTCTTTCCATCCAATTTTGTGAATCTTGAGTTGCATAAGACTCGATAAGCTCAAAAACTTGAGCAGAATCATTATCATTCAACTGGCTAAGAAATTCTTGTATAGAATCACGAGTGGAAACATGAGATGATAAACCCGTTGTATCAGTCACAAAAGTATTAAAATCGGCTGAATAGTCCTCTATAGTGGCCTTTGGGTATTGGGCGCATGTGGATAACCCACTCACAAATTGTTCAAAGTTTTCAGCACCTAGCGTTTCCAGAATGCAGCAAGATTCTTGTGCGACAGCGAGTGCTTCAAAAATGCAGGTGAGATGGCCTGAAACAATGTTGCTAGCGTCTTCCAGGCCTTCGCTCTTGACGAAAGGTAGACTGGTTTCCTTGACATTAATTTCACGAAAAATCTTCGAGCATAACCACAAATCATCTCCCAAAAAGCCAATAAGAGAAGATGTGACGGCGGGCGAAATTTGTTTTCGAAAATGAGACATCACCTTCAGAAATACTTGGTATGAATACGATCTTAACGAAAGCTGAACGAGCTCAATAGACTTGTTCGAGGAGGTTGAATCAATCAGACCCTTTATGAGAGAAAGGAGCAATTGCGAAAGAAATTTAACGTGGCTTTTGACAGAGTTTTTCCGTTCGTCCAGCTCAAGTGCCTCGGAGCTCAGCAATGTGTTCAACACAGTTTGGTACAATTTGAGAGCACTGATCTTAATTTCAGGAGACATATGTGATTGTTCAAGAAGAAAGCTGATATAACTTATCAACTTATTTCCCACGCCCCCTTCCCAAAACTGATTCTCATCAATCAAATCGTCAAATAAGTCGTTGAGCACAGATAAACTCCCCATAACCGATATAGGGTCACTATTTCCAGTTGCACAATTGTATAAGACATCAAGGAGATCTGGCCATTCATCTGGAAAATCCGCCGCCGCGATTTGTACAATCACATAGGCACTTCCACTTCTGATCTTTGAATAAGGCGACGAAGTAGAGAGCTGAAGGAGGCTTGCACGTATAAAAGCCTTGGTAGTTTGATTGATAGGCGGACCAATAAACAGTTGAAAGCCCATAGACCAAAACTTTGGTACTAATCGTTTCAAGTGAAGCAAACACGACTGTTTGACATCTATAGGAAGGGGACTATCGTGGGCACAAGACTGAATGAGTTCTTGGGCCGTTTGTGAAGGGTTTTCTGCGACAAGTTGTTTGAATTCCAACTCTGCAGAAACTCTCAAGTTGTTATCTGCACTATTTTGATTGATCACCAAGCGAATGAGTGCATTCGATTCGTACATTGCTGCAGTGGGTATATCACAACTCGTAATCTAAAGTGACAACAACTTGAGCCAAAAAAAAAATTCGCGGTCACGTGCAAACAGGTGCAAACATAAACTCACGCGTTTCGCATAAAGCCGGAGTTTGGAATTTTATCCAGGAGCTTCTGAGGTGTCAACCACATCGATAGATATCTTCTTCAAAATCGTGAAAGCAAATAAGAAAAATATTTCCACGTTCACACACTAGATAATAAATGTAAAACAACGTTTTGTTATACCGGTCGAACCAAATGATTGCAGGGTCTTCGAGAACTGAGAAAGCTTACATACGCCCTCATGTACCATCTTTCTACTGCCACCATTATTCATGTATACGTATGTTACGTGGTCTGAAGCTCAACGGTTATCAACCCACCAGAAGATTCACGCCAAAACTCGTCTTCTTGCCCTCTTGAGGCAAGCAGCATTATTCTACTGATACTTCTCTCGGTTGTTGGCCAATTAAACCTATGAGATAATACCGAGCTGAGTGACCTTTCCAAAAAAATTCACCGAATTGCCCAACTAATATAAATAAGCTGAAACTAAAAGGTTCATCGAGAACTTGAGGACAGGGTATTTGGTGCGTGTCTGCCTGCATGATAGCGCACTACTTACGGGGAGTTCCCCACTCACTCTTTCAGATCGTGTTATCTTTGATAGCTCATACCTTTTGATCACTCGTTGAAAAAATATGGATTCACTTAACGGACAGGACTTAAATGTTGTTTTCAAAGCAGCTAACTTAGCTGTGGGATCATTGGCCGTAAGTGAATAGGAAAATGCAATTGTTTCATCTATCTCATATATTAACAAAGCAGGTCTTATCTGGCGTTTCTCAGCTTTTTAGTGGAATGTATGTAAATATTTGTACCTATCGTTGCTTAGGGACCAACATATACTAACAAATCAGTCAATCCGTAAGTTTTTTTACTAGATCCAAAAGAAATCAAAGTCTTACTTCTGACTTTAAAATTCCACTCAGGTGAATACTAACCACATAGTTTATCATCGGTATCTACATAATCGCTTTCGGTGCTGTCATTGGCTTCCTCGGTATGTTTCAAAGTATTAGCTTTAAACATGATAGATATATAAATATTTTACTAACCCAGCAGAATTCTCAATTCCTTCCGAAGCTCATACCTACGGGCTGTTTCTTTTTTCTTTCATTGGCCGTGGTGTCTGTACGTATCAAATTTTAATGTTTCCGTTTGAATTCGTCCCAGTTCCCATCCCATACTAACTAACCACAGTTTACACCCTCATCGGTGCTAGTATAAATGGGGCATCCTGGTTCAGACTTTTGGCGAGCCTTTTGATTTTCGTGGTGGGCTTGATATACATTGCTTTGGAAGCTATCCCCAGCATTTCTCCGCCAGATAATATGAACCCAGAAGGAATTTCCATTGGAATACAAGATGAAGATATTGTTTAGAAAGCACCTGCTTATGAAGAAATTCCTCTTGACTAAATTTATTTTGGTGTGTTTAGATAAACTCATAAGTGGCCTTCGAGCAGGATCACCTAAATATCAACTTTTTTAAAATCATTTTTTTAACAATTCATAAAACCATCTCTATTCTTGCTCCATCATATAGAACATCAACTTTTATGCGCTTGTCTCAGGTTGGAGAACGGGACTTCGTAAATAATTGCGCTAATTGCTACAAAGAAAAAACGAGCCCGCTTCGTTTTAGGCGATGTTATGCATCGCCACACTAAGCGGTTATCAACTGTAATGAGCGAAATTTTTTCTAAAAAAAGTCACAGAAAAACAGAAGAAGAAAAAAAGAAGAAAAATTTCAAGCCCCTGAAGTTTTGTGGGTTTTCGTGAATCAACACTGGCGGTGTGCTGTCCGCAATCTGATCTTATCTGAGTTCAACAACTCAATACTGCAAGATTCGCGTTAACTCAGTTATGTCGCAAAACCCTTACCTTATGAAGCTCGTGTAAATAATCGTTGTCTTTAAAGATTTTTTGAAACTTTTTGGTCGATTCACTTGTACTTAGGCCACTGGTTGAAAAGACCTTATTCAAGAAAAGTTTCAGCTTTGTGCTAACGGCTTTCCAATGGCCAACTTGATGCCTCATAAACATGACTCTGTTACACTTGAAGCAACACAGACCTCCAATAATGATGATGTTCATATTATCCAAATTCCCAGCAGCTCTTTTACTGCGTTCAGGCTTTTGTATGCGTCTCCATCCGAAATCGCCCATTTGGCTTCTACCGTCCTTCTAGGAAAGATTCCTGATGCATGGACAAAACTGTCTAACAAGCCGACTATTTTCTGCAAGAAATCTCCATCGAGGCCTTCAACACGAAAGTGGATATCTTCTACTACAATTGGTGTCAAGGCTAGATTGAATAAGTATACTAGATTCGGGAGCGCAGGTCTTGAAACTGTCGAACCTACAGCAAGAAATGCAGAAGTCCTGATGCAACAAATGATAAGTTCTGAAAACTGGGACGAATCATCAACTGGAACTTTTTCTCTGGTAGATAACTTTGACCTGCAAGACTCTGAATATCCGTCTCCTGCTGGCGAAGTATCCGACAATCTCGATTCCCAAGGATTGGTATCGGCGCAACAATCAGCAAGCACACCAGATGAGCCAAAAGCCATGCACAAAGACTCTGATATTTCGAGCAAAATTTCGAAAGTATTAATTGAGCTGGGTAGTTTGAAATTGCATCAAGATTCTGGTAACAGCGCCAACCTCTTCCTGGAACAGACAGACTTACATCTCGAAAATGAGAGGGTGTATGTGTTTTCTAGCAAATTTTCTTCAGGAGAAGGTAAGAGATCCACATCGATTACTTCTGCTGTTCAGGAAACGGATCTCGAATCCCAAATACAGGATAAACTTCTTGCCTCAAAAAATATGAGGAAGCCAGGCGAACCGCCATTGCTTCAAACCCCCTCTCAACTTAAATTCCGGCCATCCTTGAAGACCAAAACTGGAAATTCATCTCGAGGATTTGATCATAGTGATAGTAAAAAGCTAAAGGTTCAGTTTGCTAATCCCCACCCAGAAGAAGAATTATCTACCGATCATTTGAAAAAGGAGTATATTAAAGCAGAGAGAGAGCATTATCGTGCCATTCGGAAAATGCAATCACTAGCCCAAAAGTCAAAAGGGAGAGCAAGAAAAAGCACCTCGAAGCTCAAATTGAAGGTCGTTGACAGCATCTTACGCAGACGCAAGGCCGGCGATATAATTCGTGTAGATAAGATGCTTGTTATGATCAAGAAAACTTATGGCATTACGAGTATGCCGACTTCTGCGGAGAATAGCGGGTTCAATACCCTCATTCAAGATCACTGGCGAGAATACTATGTTGTTTTGAGAAAGACAGGAGACTCTATGGAGTCCGTACGGATTCAACTTTTCGAAGCTAACAAAGGAAAAAATTTCAGCGGTAAACCTGAGCATTTCATTGATCTCAGCAAAGCTACAAGAGCAAGCTTTTGTTCCCACACGGATAAGACAATTACTATAGCGAACCTCGTTGATGATGGTTTGAAAACTATCACCTTGAATGCAAAATACATTACTGTGGCCTATAGATGGCTTTACGTTATTAAGGAAATTATAGATGATGATTTTTTATCCACGATCAAAATGAATCTAGCAGGAGCGGGAGGAAATACACAGATACGAATCAATATTCCGAACGCTTTACTCCAAAAGTTATCCTTCAAACCGCAATTCATGAATGTATTTCAGCATTCTCACGGGTGTACTGTTGAAAATGATTTTCTTCTCACATACTTGCGGGCCAAAATTGATTCCCGTCTCCGACTGATTGTGAATGGACACGGAGAGACGAAAGATTGGATGAAGCAGAATTCCCACCCTGCATTCTGCTTCAAATTCTATGATAGAATCGAGTGGGTGCCTATTGATGGTAAATCCCTTTTATTTCAAAGTCAACTCTTGCGAGATGATGCGATTCTAGAGTATAGACAAGTCACAAAAGTACCATTGTCTACTGAAAGCACAACAGGTAAAACACTAGCACGTCCTTTGCAAATTGAGGGATTTCTCTCGCGAATCACTAACATTTCGGGAAAAGAATTTTCAAAGTTTCGTGCACTCTACAAGATTCAATATTTTTTCTCATCGGAAAACCTCCTATTCTTCTCCTCCTTCTTCCGAGGGATTCCCCCATCTCCCCACAATGAACTTCTGAAAGAAGGTGCAGACAGGCAAGCTTTATGTAACCTGCTTCCTGATGTCTACTTACGAAATCCGTTTGAATTAAACTCGCATGGACACATTAATTGGCTCCAAAGCGGAGAGTTTGAAAGGTTTGACAATGAGGCGGTGGAGGAATTTTCAAGAAAGTTACAACAAATTGTGAGTGCGAGAGCGATGGTAGACTTATCGATGGTATCAGCCGTGAGACCCATTCCATTTGAGACAATTCTGAAACGCCATCTTCATTTCCAACTGTATTTGTGGTATTCAAATCCAAAAATTATAGACGATATGAGTATTATGGATAGCGGATTTGAGATTGAGCTTTTTAATCATAGCCGAATCAAATTACTTGCGCCACTGAGATCAATTCGCGATGAATGGGTGAAAAGGCTCACTGAAATAGCATCTTATTGGAAAGCTCAAATATCACATCTGACCAAAGGGGAAACATCCAGCAAATTCGACAACATGGCAAATCTACGACTGGAGGACTATGTGGACTCAAATCTTACTTTTGGCCCTGATAGTCTTGAGACCAGATATTCAACTGCTGATGTCGATGCTTTTACCACTTCGGGCTTGGCCATGTCAACCTGTGTCTTATGTTCGGGTTACTTGTATCAAAAACAAAAAAAGCATGCAAATTTCTCTCGCTATTTTGTTGTCCTTTGCCCTGGCTATCTTTTAATATTCTCCCTTTTCAAGCGCTCCAAAGTCACAGGCGTTTGGAGAGATACCCCATATTTTGAGAGGTATATGACCATCCCCATTTCAGAATGTTACGTTTACTCTGAGGCTAGTACCCAACTTGACCTTGTTGGTTCGCAAAAAATCAAGTCACCTGGGGAATTTGATCTACCCCGAGTATATCCTGACGGTTGGAGGTCTTCTGAAGAAGAATTTATGAGATGTTTCTCCATCTGGTTTGGGGGTAAACGAGCGCTAAGACATGGTGCTAGGTATCTGGGCTTGAACTCTGTCCAAGGCTCTCCAGCCCCTAAGAATCCAGGAATGGTTCACATGGCATGTAAACTGGGCGTGACAGGTAAAATTCTTGTGTTTTTAGCAAGATCAAGGCAAGAAAGAGAGCATTGGGTTTATAATATTTTACAAGAAATTAATCGGTTCTCGGTGGATTAAATCGTGATCGAGTTCATGACAACAAAACTTTAGAAACTATTCTAATTATTAAATTCTGTGCTTATGCATGAGCTCATTTATCAACTCCGAATCGGAGTCCGAATCAATTTCAGAACTAGAATCATAATCAAACTGTTCTCCTTCTGCTAAAGACATTGGCATCGCTTTGTTCTTTTGCAGCTTTATTATGTTCAAAGGACTAGTTGGCGAAGCATCGTAAATATTTGTGTGGGGTTCGGCGAACGATCTTACCCCAAGCTTCATAAGCTCTTCCTCAAAGTTGTCTGAACGTTCATTCCATATTTCTCTTGGCTCTATAATCAGAACAGCAGAAATTCTAGGATCAGTCCGGGTATTGGGGAAGCGACAGCGAGGAGCAAGGCGCTTTTCAAATGGATGAATGTTCAAAGAATCTTCTAGATTTAGGTCGGACACCTTAATGGATGACGTTATCACATCCGTTGGTAGTATTAGCAGAAGATCTGACAATGCAATTCCCCACTTTTCAATGATCGCGTCAGTTTTCGACTTCAATTTCAAGGTGGAAACATTGCCCTCTGTGGTGACGAATTGAATCACTGATGTTTCTGGAATCGTGATAGAATATTCCCCGTTTAGTGGAAACAATCTTGGTGAGTCTCCATTTGTCTCTATCATTATAAAGTTTGAAAATAAGTAAACAATAAGTTGCGAGAAAGCACCATCCCCAAAAGCCACTTGAAGCATGTCGACCAATCTCAAAGACCCTAAAGACACCAAAACCAGGGGACTGAAGTTCGAATACTTGTTCAACATGTGCTTTATAAACATGTTCTTGGTTTCCTCAAGCAGCCGATTGGGTCCTTCTTGGGAAGTCAGAAGCTCGAAATCTTCTAAAAATGATTCATTCATCATGCTATATCTATCACTTGTTTGGCTATGTCTTATTGTGGATTTTGGTCTCAACAGATGATTATCTTTGAAGAAGTACCTCGAAACACGATTCTCGGAACCAAAAACTAATGGCGATGGTGAGAAAGCACCACTCTTTGGAGCTTCAGTCGAGATCGTAGATAGTTTGAATGCTAACAGGGCATCAGTCATAAGATCTGAGATTATACTTTTGTCCAACGGTTTGACGGGATGCGACAAACCTTCCAAAATACAACACTTTCCCTGGCATAAAGGTAGAACTTTACATTCCAAAGGCTCAGCAGAGGTAAGTCTTGTGATTGCACCCTCTTTTATTGATTTTTCAATAAGAATGTCGACATTTGTTTGAAGACATTCACCGTGAACGCAATCTCCACACTCGAGTGATACCAACTTTTCCGAGTCAAGTTTTGTTTCTAATACATCTTTGCAAATAAAACAAGTTTCCTGGTTAATATTTGAATCAAACTTTGTTGAAGTGGTAAAGTAAGGTTTAATCCTTGGGCCTGAAATGGTCTTTTCAGGACGAAACTGGGCCTTGCTTGAGTTCGAACCCACCTTCTTTCTCGGTGGTGGTGGTGGAATATTCCAATCACCAAAAATCATACCTATTTGGTTATCTAAGAGATTGTTGACCTCATTTTCATGATCAACAACATCCAATGGAGTCAAAAAGAGTTCGTTTTCTGCCCTTCTCTGTTTTAGTGAACCTGGTGTCAGAGTAGGTGAATTTGAAAGAGACGGCAATCTTGGGGATGTTTTGGGGGTTCTTAGTAATGAGTTATGTGATGGTGTATATCTTCCGGACAGAGAACTTGACAGGCGCCAAAGTTTATCCCTCCAGTTTGACTTTTGTTTTGGAGACAGATTTGTTGGAGATTGAAGCATATTTCAAGAAGGAAAGGCTCAAAGTGAAGAAAGGGATTTTTTTAGGACTGACTGAAATGTAAAGTCTATGATTTGAAAATTAATTAATAAGTTCCGCAGTAAGAAAGACTACAAGATTATGAATCCCAAATAGTATAAAACATCTCAAATAAATGCGTTTGGCCGAAGTTTTAATCGTGTGTAAGGCCATTACCTCATTGGGATAATGCCATGCATGGCTGCAAGTCGCGCAGGATGTTTATTTTTCTTTTCTTTTTTTGTCGCTTTTTGTTTGTTATCTTCCTCGTCTGGATAGGAAATCTGCCTCTCTTTTTGTTTTTATGCACATCTTTTTCTTTTTTACAAAAAAAAAAAAACGCCTAAATTCTCAAGAACACAAACTGAGTTTTGGAAAGATCGATCTTTTACTTCGCAGTAAAGTCACCGCAGGGAGCGTGAACCAGATAGAAGAAATGTTTAAAAAGCACGGCGTGTTTTCTTTTGGTTTCAAAAGGTTATAACCTTTCTTTTTTTTTTTTTTTTTGCTTTTCTTTTGACCGTTGGCTGCAGGCCTTTCGAGCTGCAAATGTCTACACCATGCTAAATGCGACAGCCATTTTGAGGAGGTGGACATGCATATTCATGCACATCGCCAATTAGGGCTGAGACGCAGTTAAATAAAAGAGATCATTGACTTTTAAAGGTTCGAGGCCAGCTTCTTTTCGATATCTTTTGAAACAAAAAAAAAAAAAAAGAAAAATCCAAAAGGTTTTAGAAAATCTATTTTTTTATTTTCAAATTCCAATTTTCAATTTTTATGGACCCAAAAACTTTTATAAATTTGAAATTTTTTGTCTTCAACGTGAATTACCTCAATGTTCTCATGAATTTACCCAAGATCAAAAACAAAGTAATGAATCTTTTACACACTAGGTAACATACCCACCAAGTGCCACTCCTCTTAAAAAAGGAAGTCACCTGCATTTCCAATCCAACTGAGTATTTGAACTCTGTATCTTTAAACTTTTACGAGAATCAATGTCCGCGTAATAACCTAAAGATTGGCTGCCCAGCTTGAGTGCCGCGCAGAAAAATCGCAAGAAAAACGAGAAAAACGAGACTATTAAACTGAAAATTATGCACAAAGAGGTCGGGGATAATCTAATTCATTTTATTCCAAGCTTAAAATGTTTTTCAAATAATCTCTGTCTAAGCAAAAAGTATTTGAAAGGACTTTTAGGTTGGGTGGCACTTGGTAAGGGGGCCATACGGACCCGTGCACCTTGAGAACTACCCTTCATGGGGAAATTTGAAGGACGTTTAATCTCTATAAAGTTAAATAAAAATGAGCAACAAAGACACCGACGATGTGTTGGATTTTATAAATTCTCTCCCTGATTCGAAATCTAATACCCCAAAACCCAAGAAAAAGGGAACTGGGTCAAATGATGACTTTTTGGAATTTTTGGACGAGCTCAGTGCACACGAGAAAACATCCAAATCGATCGGAACCTCCAAAGGAAAGTTTGAGCCAAAAAAGAAAACCGAAAGTACACCTGAGGGGCCGGAGTCTTTAAGCCAGAAAAATCAAAAGGAAAGCACTTTAGTGGGGGCACAGGTGCAGGATTCTACTTCAGGCAGTGAAATCAAAAACACTGATAATACTGAAGGTACAAAGCCTCATTCCGATCCCAATGTCTCAAATGGACCTCAAGATACGTCTTCAACAGGTGAGATCGTAGTGGATCCAATTGCGTCGATCTCTTCGTGGTGGAGCGCTGAAGGGTCGTCTAAAGTTTCATCATTTTGGGGCTCTCTTGCCTCAAATGCACATCAGTTAAGCGAGACTACCTATCAAATTGCATCGAACACGTCCCAGCAATTGTCACACCAAAGACACAAATTTCTCGAAGAAAATGGTGGTGTTGCTGACACGGAGCAGATCTTGCATATCACCGACAAGCTAAACTCGATCTTGTCTACGATGTCACAACAAATCAAAGACGGCTTAATTGACAAGGAGGACGAGCTCATGAATATTCTTCTTATCTATGACTTGGATAATATTAACTACTTGGACAGTCTTTGTGCTGCTAAGTTCAATAAAGTCATGGGTCAAGTGGAGGGTGGCATAAAGACAACAGTGAGTAACTTTAACCACAAGCACGAGCAATCCACCAACTCCAAATACTATGATTTGGGTATGTTTAGCGGAAAATCAATCGATGGTGAAAAATTGTGTTTCGCCAATTTAGATAGCTCTATCAAAGACTATTTGAAAATAAGCGACCTCGAAAAGCAGCAATCGGCGGGCCCCGAGGATGTGGGACACGACATAAATAAATCGAATGTTTTCATTGCTATACAGCCTATAACATCTGGTAACACTGACCAACAGGCAGATGAAGAGAATCTGGGTCCTGCCTTCATCGAAGCCAACAACGCCAACTCATTTTCATTCACAATGATTTTGAAAGACATCACTAACAACATTACTGTTTTGAGTAAGTCTCAGCCTTTCCCATTGAGATGGGCACGTTGGGTTTCGGGCCAGCATGATGATGTTGATGCTGTATTTGGGTCAAGTGAAGAAGAGTCTGTGGATCCAAGTGAGTGGGTAAAAGAATGGATTCAAGATGGATTGGGTTTGACTTTTGCTGTTTTGGCACAAGAGTATGTCACGCGGAGAATGGGTATATGAAAATGAATAGTTTGTTCAATTTAAAGTTATCTCTTTTATACGGAAAGTCTAATTAAGCTTGTATTTCTACTGGGTCTATGAAACAAAACACGAACTTTGAATGTCGCCACACTGTAGCGACAATCATCTATGGTAACTGGAAAATCGCCGGACAACTAGAAAGGGCGATCAATAAAGGTCAGCAAACTCAGCGACGTGAGGGTGTACGGCACTGCGTGTGATACTGCTAGACTTAGCAGCCATAGACTGGGCGTATTGAGTGTTGCAAGGTGGTTTAAAAGTGGACGGAGAAGTGAATGATGGCCTAGTTCCAGAACCGGGCCCCGTATGACTGTCATTCTCTTCAAGGAAATGAACTTTACTACTCTTTTGCATGCCGCAAGAGTAGTAGTTTTGCATGATCGTATCCAAGCCGTTGTCATCGACTGCCACCAATTTATTGGCCCAGTCTACAACAAAAGGTGAAAGCTCAGATGCCGAATGAAGAGCAATCTTATCCAGATAAGATAACTCATCCACCAACTCCAAGTCGGGGACAAACTGCTTTAATTTTGATTTTGTTTTCACCTCAACATTGCAAAACAGGTGACTTGGCGATGCAAGCAATGCTGGGAAGATCCGCTCGAAACTGCGGTTATTTTGTGGGTGGACGTTCATGCACTCCTCATGAATGAACGAGTACGTTTCGTACAGCGGCAACTTATTTGTGCGGATATCTAAAATATAGCGTGAGCCATGATGTGCCAAACGCTCAAGCAAGTGATGAGAGAGCTTTGAGTTTGTGTTGTGGAAAAATGTGAGTGTAGGGGAGGCTGTGCCCGTAATCAATCTAGCGAATCTGAGCATCGCACGGAAAAACTGAGGCGTGTGTGCTGGTCTAAGGGTTTCTTTTTTTTTAAAAAAAAAGAGGGGAGAGATTGATTGCTGAGCCGTGGTTGAGGGAAATAAAATTAATGTCCTTGGCTGTTGAAGCAAGTTCTGGTAAAAGTGAAAGGGGAAGAGTGAAGTATGTTTGGAAGAAAAAAACGAAATGCCAAGAGGACAAATAGGATTATATTTATTGATCGCATACACGAATCTATACGATAAGAGGGGAAAGATAGGCGGAGCAAGAACTGTACACAAGTTGAGCGGATCCCAAAGATAATCCGAAAGATGGTGCTGTGCTCAACAAAATAGTGCATATAAGCTCGATAATAATTACCCCTCTATCCCTCCCCTCACACGGCATAAAATTGGACACCGTGGGACAATAAATTGAGAAGCGCGAATTGCTACTTTTTCTGCAGGAAATTATTGCTCATTGATTCTAAATCGTTCCATGATTGTGTGTGAAAGTGGGTGGCAAATAATCATACTAAGGTTCAACGATACCCATTGTGATCTGATTTTTTCAGAGAAAAATCCTTTTGATGTAAATTGTGCGATTGAATTTTTTTCAACTATCATGTATCGCTTAAATCTTGTACAATTAGCTCAAACAAGGCGATTCCGGAACTGGCCGCGTCTCCTCTATACCCCTCTCTTTGGCAAAACGCGTTGTCAGAAGTTGTCTCCAAATGTTGAGCACAGATTCGGAGTCGAAATAAGGACTTTAGTAAAAAAAAAAAATAGGTCAATTTCAAGACATTCAATGTAACACGACTACTCATAAGTTTAATTTGCTTGACCAATTTTCGGAGACATACCGTTTCCCCACAATTCTAGGTTTATTACATTATTGCGGTACCCTTCCAATGAATGTGGAAAACAAACATTTTAAGACGTATCCAATTGAAGCACAGTTTCTATTATCACTATTATTATTATTTATTTTATATTTCTACCTCTTATTCTCTCACTCAGGGCAAAAGCAAGTCAAAGTCGTGCAGCTAGTGAACTACGACTTAAGTTACGTCTAGCGTCACCATTGTGTGTTAATTTGGTGATATCATCAATTAGTTTGAAATCACAAAATTACGTACACAGAACAGAAATATTCATGTAAACAAGAATTTTTTGGTTTCCGCTCAAGCCAAATGCAGGTAAACTACCAAGTAAGATCACAGTTATTTATAGCGACAGACAGACTTTGTAAAATGCACCACCTTCACCGCCTAAAACAGATCAATAGACACAAGAGCCCATTATGGTGCAATTGCTACCAAAAAGAAGATAAAAAGAATAGAAAATTTTTATAGTCCCTTGCATCATATCAAGCAAGGTTCATATTCGAATTATCAAGAATATTTTAGGATAAGGGATTAATTGAAAACAGGAATTAATAAGTAAGGGACTTGAACAGTAAATAGAAACTGTTTACACGTCATATATTTCAGGGCGTCTGTGAGAGAAGACAGGCAAGTTTGAGCGAATATTTTCCAAATGATCTAAGTCAAGCTCTGCGTCGAAAATCTCGTAATAGTCCCCCTCATCATCAATTCCACGCTTGTCTTCAATCTCTAGATAAGTTGGTCCTTTTGCCAAAATTTCCCCCCATGGTCCAATAATGACCGATTGTCCGTAACTGATTCTCTTTGTGCGGTTTTTTTCTGAATTAGCTTTAGAGTCTTCTGATAAATCTGCGTAAACGTCGTGCTCTCCACATTGAGCGGCCATGACAACATAACACTGGGAGTCAATTGCCCGTGCGCGTCCTAGTTCTAGCCAATGTGCCTCGCCAGTTTTCGTTGTGAATGCTGACGGATAAGTAAGAATATTCGCCTGCTTTTCTCTGAGGCGAAGTGCCAATTCCGGAAAGCGAATGTCATAGCAGATCGAAAATCCGACCTTGAAATCCGGATGGGTGTCTTTACTCACTGGAAATGGATCCAAAATTCTGTTACCGGCCTCCACAGAATTTGATTCTTGCAAGATAGGTCCATTGGGTATATTAATATCAAATAAGTGTATTTTTTGATACCTTTGTTCAACTTCGCCAACACTAGAGATCCATAATTGATTGTTTTGGACCTTCCGATCTGAGTACTCTCCTGACGTCGGTTCATGAACACCAACTGCCACACATAATGATTCCACTGTCTGGTTTTCGTTCACAGATTTCAATTTCTGCCTTATCACATTGATAAAGTCAGGTCTTGTTTGTTTGGCTAAACTCACAGAATGTCCCGCATTTCGAGAAATGTAATCGGAAGCCTCAGGAAGAAAAAGCACCTTTGCCCCGATCTCAATAGCCTTGTCGATCAACTTAGATACAACACGTGCATTCCTTTGAACATTGGAGGATGAGCACATTTGCCCGACGGCAATTTTGATTTTTGACCTCATTATTGACTTTGATGTAAATCGTGTGGCGAGAAGTCCGAAATAAACAATATGTTGAAACCCTGTGATACACGGTCACGTGCACTGGCGATAAGAAATGAGTACGCAGTACCTACCGGCGGGCGGTGATAGGCGGAAATCTACGTCACTGTGGCGGAAATCTCATATACATTAGAAAATCATAATTAAATAGTTTATAAACTTAGAATTGTTTAGGCCTTGTTCACCGGACCAGCAGTGAAAATTTCTTCGGAAGAATACACAATGGGCTCGAAGAGGGCCTCAAAGTGTTGCGCCGGGGCCTCTGTCGTCAAGCCTTCTTCTCTTGCATCTAGATTTATTTGATCGGATTTAATACCGCACGATTGCAAAAAGGGTTGCTGAGAAGAAAAGTACCTTAATGTTGCAATTTTCGCTGTTGTGGGAACCCAGCAATTGGAAGTGGTCTTGAGGGAAGCTATAGAAAGGAATTGTTTGACCATTATAGATGAAAGAAGCAATAGTCAATTTGATAGATACTGTTCGTGAAAAGAATTGTTTGACTTCAGTGAAGAGTGAATTCTATTTCGTTTTAGAAAAAGAGTGGAAGTTACGTGGAAATGAACTAGTTTAAATAGATTTGGGAAACCGTTCCGTTGCCCCGGATTCCGATCATCTACATTCCCGAATTACTTGAAGTATGCAGACTCGCATGAGTCAGGCGAAGCCTGTTGGACCATAAATACTGCATAAAAGGCCAGGGGTTGAGTCGAGAGCACGTTCCTCGGCTCGAAATGGCCCTTTTCAGCCCAGTTGAACGATTGTGAAACTCCGGACTGACGGACTGCCGGACTTCCGGAGTTTTCATCACGGGTGAGATTTTGAATCTAGACAGCCCGAAAAAAAAAGAAGGGGAAAAAACATATATAGTGAAAAAACAAATTCCGTGAGCACCCTTAGACCACCAACTATTATTTTTGAGCGGTTAACAGGCCAAATTTTCTTTGAGTTTTTGGCGCCGTAACTTAATTTCTGGGCTATCAATGTTGCTCTACGAGGCTGTGATGCTTATCCGTGCTCTGACTTACGCTGATACTATTCACAAACGCTTGTTCTCGGGATCACGTATGCACTTGTGAAAAAAAAAAAAAAACTTGATTTCATACATCTTCCAGCCATTAGTTATATTTTACAATTCGAATTAATTCTAGACATTTATCCTAGGAAATTAGCTGCATGATTTCTCGAGTAATTTTTTATCTCGGTCTTCTTATCCTCGTGACGTCACATGACTGATGACCCCAGATCGTTACATCTGCACGTGATTTCTGGCTGTGCTTTCCATCAAACTTTCCATTTTTATTTCTTATCCAAAGCAATTGGGACTAATTACAACAGTCTGTGATTTCTAATAGCAGAGTAGATGACTGCCAAGTTTTCTTAATCTTTTGCCACTCACTATATAGCCTGTGTTCTCTGTTTTCTAGCGTTTGATCATTTCAAGTTCCGCACCCCCGCAATTTTCGCCGCACGGCCAAGGCACGTAAAACCGCATACGCGGCCAAGCGATTTGTGCAAAGTGTGTACCGTTTTTTCTGCAAGAAAGCTCAAATCAACGAGTTCATATAGCAAGATAGACAAAAAAAAAACGACCATAGGCAGAAAGGAAATATTGCAAGAGAAATAAAATAATGGGGACTGGCTGGGAGTTGACGAAACAACTCAAAGACAAAATCTGGCAGTATGCGTCCTATCCGCAAACTTCAATCAGTATAAGGCAAATGGTGCAGTTTGGCCCATCTCCATCTCCCGGATCGATTTTCCTTGCTTCACAATTTATCGTGGAAGAGCTTCCCATTAGGTTGGCTTTAAAAGTCAGAGATCTAGAAAATGCACCATTAGGGCTTCTGAAAATGCCCTCCACGGTTAAAGTGAAAAATTGGTACGCACAGTCATTTGAAGAACTCACGTCCATACCGAAACCGAAAATCGACGAAAAGCTCTATCAGCAGCTATACAGTTCAAAAATGGGTAATGGTAGGTATGATTCGTTTAGATCAAGCGATAAATCTGCGGTGCATTTAAGCGTTTTGCCAGACTCTTCGAACTTGGCACAGGAGCAGGAATCCAACCCCGCAGTGAACAATGTGTTCTCTGATGATGGCATTGTAATTCGCCCCCATATTGCAAATTCATCTTTGAGTGCCGTCAATACGAGATCCCGCACTGAATCACCCACGTTTGGTAAAACGTACTTTAATCCTTGCCCATCAAATATTGTATGGCCCAAAGAGGTATATGACTATAACAAATTAGTTAATGACGCACTCAATAAAATCAAAAAGAGGCACGATGCTACAGTGGCCACAATGGCACAAGGTGTTCAAGAGTGGAAAACAGAGCATCAGTTGGTGCAAGTAAACTCGGCAATCCAGACCTTCTTGGACCGGTTCTACATGCTGAGAATTGGAATAAGAATGCTCATTGGACAGCACATAGCCCTCAACATGTCTCAAGCGCTGCCCACAAGACAAAAGATATCCAACTTTTTAAACGGTTCAAACGGTGATCCTGGTCAGAGCGGCGGTGGCGGAAAATCAAATTACGTGGGCGTTATTTGCACCGAGTGCAATGTGAAGGAGATTGCTGAAGATGCCATTGAAACGGCAAAATATATTTGCGAGGAATACTACGGCTTGTTTGAGGCTCCAGAGGTACAGTTAATTGCCCCACAGGAGCTGGTAAATTTTATGTACGTACCAGGACACTTGATTCATATGCTTTTTGAGGTCTTGAAAAACTCACTCAGGGCTACCATCGAGTTTCATGTCCCGTTACGCAAGCAGGAAATGATTGAACAAAACCCCGAATTGAAAGCAGAGGAAATTGACTTGAACGACCTCAAATTTCCACCGATAAAAGTGATTATATCAGAGGGATACGAAGACATTGCCATCAAGATCTCCGACGAGGGTGGAGGAATTGCACGGAGTGAAATCCCCTTGATTTGGACCTACTTGTACACTACTGTGGATAAGACGCCAACCTTGGACGCCGAATTCAATCAAACCACATTCAAGGCACCCATGGCTGGATTTGGATATGGCTTGCCTATTTCAAGGCTTTATGCCCAATACTTTGGAGGGGACTTGAAGTTGATTTCGATGGAGGGCTACGGCACCGACGTGTACATTCACCTCAACAGGTTGAGCAGCTCGCTGGAACCACTCCCATGAATTTTTTACGACATCATTTATATATATTTTATACTAAGCCAAAAAGAAAAAAAAAGAAAAAAATAATACCTTGATTGGTACTCAAGAAATCTTCGTCTCTTTCACCCACGGAAATACCCGAGGATCAACTTTGTAGGATCACGTGCCGCGGTTTATCACCGCGCTCCCCCACAATGGTGTGCAGGCATAGAGTCAGTCGAGGAGAAAGAGAGCTTACTGTTTCTCAGCGCAGAGAAGATAGTTTCATCAACGTAGATATCACACAGAAATCAATGTCAGCACCACGAACAAAACCTTGGGAAGTATCAAGCGGGACATCTGCAGGTACGACCGCTGCAGCAGAAACATCGGCATCTCTAGCGTCATCTGCGGCCATTCCAGAACGACCTTCAACATTATCAGATCACGACACAACTATGGGCCTCGGTGGCGTTGGACTATCGTCATCTTACGGGGGTAGTGGTGGATATGGGACTTCTAGGTATGGTGGCGGATACGGATCCTCGATGTACGGTGGTGGCGGCGGGTACGGGTCTCTGATGTATGGAGGTGGATATGGTTCAGGAATGTATGGATTAGGATACGGCGGCGGCTATGGCGGTGCTGGGGGTATGCTTGGCGGGTACGGTTCCGGGATGTATGGGTCCGGATTTGGCGGTGGTATGTACGGTCCAAACGGAATGAATGGGGTGAATGGACCTGGAGGTTTGGCTGAAGGTACTCAGGCGACATTCCAGCTTATTGAGTCGATAATCGGCGCGGTGGGGGGCTTTGCGCAAATGCTCGAGGCCACTTATATGGCAACACACTCTTCATTTTTCACCATGGTTTCATTGGCTGAGCAATTTGGCAACTTAAAGAATACGCTCGGGTCGTTGCTAGGTATATTTGCATTGATACGGTTTGCTAAAAAAATCCTTTTCAAGATCACGGGGAAGCCGTACAACCATGGACTAAACCTCAAAGAATTCAGCAGGTTCGAAGTAACGCAGAAAAAACTCGAAGAGAAACTTAGGAGACAGAACGCAGGCACCAAGAAACCGGCACGCATCTCTTTCAAACCGCTCTTGGTGTTTTTGGCTGCGTCGATCGGGTTCCCTTACTTGTTGAGCAAGGCCATCCAGGCACTCAATTTGCAGCAACAGAGACAACAACAAAGACGCCTTCAAGATCAACTGGGCATGGCTGCAGGCGGTCGTGGGGCTCTTGACCCAGACTCATTGGTGTTTGCGAAGGCACTTTATGAGTTTAATCCTGAGAACCCAAACATAGAAATTGAGTTGAAACCGAAGGAGCTTGTGGCAATTTTATCGAAATTGGACCCTCTTGGTAATGAGAGCAAGTGGTGGAAAGTACGTTCACGCTCAGGCAAAGTCGGCTACGTTCCGCTGAATTTTTTGAGTATTATTGAAAGGAAGCAGGTGAAACAGGTGGAGGCTGCCCCCAAAATCACCCATGTTGGCCCAGAGTCTCCAAAACAGGTGAATTTTGTTGAAGATTTTCAAAAGATGTCATAGAATTAATTTACGTTTCATAAGCACAGACTGTGTTAAACTGAAAATGTTTTTTTTTTTTGTTTGTTTCTTGGCTACGAATATATATATCGAGATTAGACAGCGTCATCAGCACGGTTTTGCTCGCTCTCTACCTTGGCACCCTTGTCCTGCAAGTCCTTGTAACCACTGGCGTTTTCAAGGACCTTGTGCTTAGCCTCTGCCTTGTCTTTAAGATCCGTGGTGGCCTCCTTGGCCTTGTCAGCAACATGCTCAGCACCGTCCTTGGCCTTTTCCGTAAGATCTTCAGCGGACTCTTTG
Organism: Metschnikowia koreensis; assembly: GCA_030569435.1. NCBI lineage: Eukaryota > Fungi > Ascomycota > Pichiomycetes > Serinales > Metschnikowiaceae > Metschnikowia > Metschnikowia koreensis. The sequence continues at coordinate 3,386 of JAJMKX010000327.1, read as the reverse complement.
ACATTTTGGGCAGCGTCTTTTGCCTTGTCTTCAAGGTTAGCATCGGAGGCTACCTCCTTGGCCTTCTGACCGAGTCCTTCAGCCTTTTCAATTCCGTCGGCCAAAACATCTCCAGCCTTTTGGTTAGCGGTAGAAGCAGCATTGGCAGCAGCATCCTTAACATCTTCAGCAGATGGAGTGACCTTTTCGGTGGTCTCGATGGTGCTAGCTAGCACCTCACCGGTCTTCTTATTTGCCTTTTGCAAGATTTCCTTAGCAGTGTCAACTACACTAAGGTTGGTACGGGAATAGGAGATGTATCTCACATTTGGGGTGAGTCTAGCGGAGAATGGAACAATGGCTCTGGCTGCAAATTGGCGAAACATTTTGTGTAAGTTTAATTTATGGTTTGTGAATTGTCAAAGCATAACACTGGAAATAGTCCTCATTATATTTATATGCTCCAGTATAGCAATGGAAAATTGTGGAACATCATCGCGGTCATTTTCTGTGGAACATTGCTATGTATGCGGAGTTAATTTATGCGAGTCTTCGTTGCTATTGCATGAACATGTCTCTGAGTATCTGCGTAAAATTACATACCAATTCAATCCCGGATATTAATAACCGTTGAACCCGACTTATTTAACTAGCACCAGTCAATTACACTTGTAAAACATATATTTATTAATAGATTTACTTTACCACACTTTATTTATGAGCGAAAATATCACTGCATTGAGAAAACGCGGGGCAGCAACCTTACCTAAATTGAGCGCGGGCCGTTTCAATCATGTAGGTTTTCGCTTTCCCCACCCAAACGAGAAGACTGGGGAGCGGGATCCAGTAAGACATCCCTACACCACCTTTGCGAGAAATAGGAACAACCATAGTGTGAGTTACGGGAACATACAGCTTGTCCGTTTCAGTTGGCTCTGGTGCAGCAAAGTAATCTGGCGCTTCAACATCTTGAAGTATCTTCTCAATGGTGTTGCGAAATATCTCTAGCTGTCCAAACTTAAGGTCTACGACGCTTTTGGAGCTGCCGGAAACTATGTCGCCCAATGCAACTACACCCTTTTGCCCCTTCACCAAAAGATTATTATCGGTGACAACGTAACCTTTGTCATCTTTGATAGAGGCAGGAAGAAACGATGAATACGGACCTGTAATAAAAGATTCTAAAATCACGTCGTATTCGCGAGTTTCTCCATTGTCGAAAATGATCGATGAGGCTGTGGCTCCATCTTGGCCTTTCTGTTTGACAGATACCAAATGGTCGTTGACAATTTCTACATTCAATTCTTCAAGTTGTTCGGTGGCCTTTTCCGATAAAGTGGAAACCACCCCGTCTAAAGGCGCTGGTGCACCCGTATAAAGGGTCACTTTGGTTTGCGGGAATTCGGCTGCAACTTCTCCCGCGGTTTCAACTCCGGTGACCCCTCCGCCAACGATTGCTACCGTACGCGCATCATGGAGTGCCTTATTTGCGGCAAAAATCTCTTTGCGTGCATTTTCATAATTTGTGTTGACCTTGTATCCGGCCCATTTTGCTTGTGTGCCACTTGCAATGACCAAAATATCATATGCAAGTTTAGAATCGCTACCAGCAACAGATTTCACTGCAAGCTCACGCTTATCTAAGTCGACATTGGTTACATGACCGTGCAAGAACGCTCCCTTATTACCTGATGTCTCTTGAACAAAGTCTCGGATAGGAAAAACAACCTTGTCGAAACTCGCGGGTTCGGAAAGTAAACGGGGTGAAGCCAAATTGTAATAAGCGTGTGTGGATGGCGCTATCAAAGTAACTTCAAGACTAGGGGACTTGCATACTTTGAAAATTGCCGAAAGGGCCTTGAGGCCCGCATAAGATCCACCAATTATACCAACTTTAGGCATTTTGGTTAGTTGGAAGAAATATGGTGTGGGAACAGAGAGCTGTTTTAGGAAGAAACTGAGCGTTTTTTTCTTGATTCATCACTGTGGTCCGAAACCAATCGGCGTGCAGAAGATTATCTGTTAAGATGCAGATTAGCACGGGCAGTTGACGTATTGCGGCGCTACATGTAAATTCAATTATTATAAATTACCAGAATTCTTCTTGAAGTATTTTATATACCGTGATCTCCTATCATTTTTTACGATTCTATTAAAGCCATGAACTGCTCATGTGGCAAAGCGATACACGTTATTCTTTTGAAAGTTTATGGATTCTGATTTAATGAAGGCCGATAGGCTGTAGATAGCTATATGTCTTGCAGACCTTCATATAGCTCTGATATTGTTTTCAGAGTTTTCGTAGCAAGGCAAAGGCCGAGGCGGCGCGAAACGTGAAAAGTGAAAGCCGAGACTCGGAAGGTTTCTTGGCGCTTGAATTTATCTTTTTCTGTGAAATTATGTAAAAACTTATTTTCTAAAAGCAACTTATTATTTAAAATTCGACTAAACATTCATGAGGCATGGTCATGAGATAGCATTACAAATTTGCTTGTTGAGATGATCGTCTCTTCCACCAATTTCTGAATCGAATGGCTGCGAGAAGCCGCAAGGTTAAATCCAGGGTAATGGACATTCGGAACTACAACCCCGTGAATTGGTCCAAACAAAATTAATCCCTTTTGCTTATAAAACCCCCAAAAAAAAACACAAATTAATTTCATTCTTTTCAATTTACGGTTTAAATGCGTTTAGTCAGTATCATTATCCAACTATATAGAAAGCTGGACTCTGGTGTTGTTTCTACACTTGAATTAAATCTACTCGATAATTTTGCTCAAGTTTTGTTTAAAAAAACTGAAGTTTGTCGCTTTTGCATTAAGCAAGGCTTTTAGGATAAATTTTGAATTAATTAACATATTATAATAAAGAGTACAAACAGGTAGAAACGCAATTCAACGACAAAGAAAAGATATTGAAGCGTATCATTTAAATTGATGTTAAATTGCTCTAAAGCAATAAACAAAGTTTCTTTGGTCTCCCTTGTCGTGGTCAATTGCAACGACAGTACGGTTTAAACCGCTAATTTTGTTCTTTTGTAGAATTATAGCGCATAATGGTACGAGAGTTGGTACAGAGAGGGTATTCAAAGTTATCTTCTTCTCGTGGCTAAAAATTCAAAGTCATTTAATATTGGAAAAAACAAAGTCTTTGATCACAAACAAAAAAGAAACAGCGACCTCGGTGAGGGTCGAACTCACGATCTTAAGATTAACAGTCTTACGCCTTAGCCAACTTGGCCACGAAGTCCTGAAGCTTGAGGGTGCGCACATGGTTTTGGGCTAGCTGGAATAGTGTGTCAAGATCCAGCATTTGGACGTGTCCCCCTAAAAGAGTCCAGATTCCCAAATTATGATCAACAATTTAGTTCAGTAACTCAGTACATTACTCAGACGTCTTATGGGTTT
>JAJMKX010000326.1:0-43986 GCA_030569435.1 Metschnikowia koreensis | reverse complement strand
TATTCTTTGAAAAGTTTTGGCTCCTGAGTTGGATTGCAAAGGATTTATAAACCTTAAACTCGAAAGCCAGCGGACTTAAAATTCCTCGGAAAATGCCCCCATGGGTACTTGCGCAATCGGAGATAACCTAAAGAAGTAATTGCGTACAGGACTAAAACCCCTCTTAAGAAATTACTTCGGAGTTAGCAAAAATTTCGTGGGAAAAACGCGGGGCGTCACAACGCCGGAATGTTCCCCTTGAATCAAGAGTGCATTAGTATCCGCTTAAACCCGCCTTTTCAAATTTTCAAAGCTTCAATTTTTTTTTTTTTTTTTTATCCGTCAGTCCCCAAAAGATTGTTCGCGAACGGTTCTTAGTTATAGGACCGAAATCTCAATGTTGAAAGTTGCAATTACCTTGATCCTTCTGAGTGTGAGCATTTTTTTCCAGTCACTGGAAAGAATTTACTCCATATTAATTGATCCTGAATTAGCCATCATCATGCATTTTTTAGAAAGAAAATCAGAGCGAATTTTGTGACGCTAGAAAAAAATCGAGAAGAATCTATCCCCAAGAAGAGGTTTGGCCTCTTATGCTTTTCTGTTTTTTTTTTTTACGATTTCGTAAAAGTTAAAACAGCCTTTCAGGACCTCAACTCAAGGGGCAATTAGATGCAGTTATCACTATGAAATTTGGTATATTAGTTAAATTAGTTGTATAAAATGAATTAGTTGAAAAAAATTCAGAAATCATTAGTTGACAAAGACAACCATTAATTGGCATACTTGGAACGAGCTCTTAATCTGGGTCCATTGAGGTAAAACAAAACAGGGATTAATATCATGAGTATCATTACAAACGCCAATACCATGGTTCCCCATGCAACAGGAAACTTCTCAGAGCCCAAATTGGTGAACAAAGCCCTACCGAAAAGGGGGAAAGCACCACCCATCATAGCACGCAAGAATGCATTTCCCGCAAAGACTGAGGCCAAAAACCTGTAGAAGGACATTCCAAGATAGTTAAACATTGTTTGGTAAATAAGAAATGCTCCGCACATAAACAAGCCACCTCCAATCATGGGTACAACCCAATGCACAGAGGGTGTTGCCGTCCATGCAAGGATAATCAATCCCATTGGCAGCAAGACACTTCCAACAATACACACGGGTAAAAGCACTTCAGGTGTAACTTCTTTGCCATCTAGAATTCTTTTCGTGAAAATTCTATAAATGACAGGAAGATAGAAACAAAACCCAACAAAAATACCAACAATGAGACAAACATAACTTGCACCCATTTCCACCAAAGTAAAGCCATACATTTCGAAAAAAACAATGGGGAATGCTTCAAACCACAAGTAGATGATCGCGTACAAGAGTCCCAAATAAATGTTGATCAACATGACTACTGGTTCAAACATCATAATCTCGAAAGGACGCCAAAATGTTTCAATCAATACTTGACGCAATTCTTTTGAATCATTCTCAATGTGCCCTTCGCTTGTAATTTTCATGTTTCCTGTAAGTGCTCTCAATCTCTCCGCCTTTCTGTATAAAATAGTTTTTCCGTACGATTCCGGAAGAAAAAAACTTAATGCCAAGAAAAGAGTACCAGAAGAAATGCAAACAAACCAAAAAGGCCAGTGATATCCTCCAGCTACAACAAGAGCAGCTCCAATAACAGGACCCAAAGTGGGAGCACAAACGGCACCTGCAGACCAGCCAGAAAGTGCCATTGGCATATATGCCATTTGTGTGACGTCTCCAAGACTGGCACCGCCAGTTGCTAAACATGGACTTGCACAAAAACCAGCAAGAAATCGCAAAACACTGAGTGAAGCAATATCTGTAACCAAAGCTGTTGGAATCTGTAAAATGAAGAAGAGAAATAGAGTCACGACATAAATAGACGTGCGACCGAAACGTGCATCTTCAGATAAGGGAGACAAAACCATTGGACCAATGCCATAACCAAAAACAAAAAGTGTCAACGGTAATGTGGCCAAAACCCTGCTCACCTTCATGCTTTCCATTATCTCGTCCACACCGGGAGTATAGATTGCCGAAGCCATATAAACGAAAGCAGTAAGAAGACCGATTTTCGTGATGAAAAGAACTTTGTAAAGCATGGGCCAATTGTAAGGGTTTTCGGGATCATCTTCACCATCCCAAGTAACAATAATTCGGTCTTCTGCATCTTTAGCACCCTTGTTAGATTCTGCATCATCAGAAATTGAGGATTCAGAAGAAGAGACTATTGATTTCCCGCGCGAAAATTCATCGTACTTCTCTGGAATAACATAAGAAGGCGAGTCTTCTTTGTAAGAAAGGATTTTTCTTCCCGAAAGGTGATAGATCACTTGACCCCAAAACGAGTCCCTTATAATTTGATGCAACATAGTATCTTTCGAATATAAACTGTTTATTTTTGAATTTGCGGAGAACACAAAAGTTCAGTCAGACTCTACGGAATCAATTCAATTATCTCGCGATGGCCGATACCTTATATAGCCCCGAAAAGGGATATTTATTTGTCATCTTGTCGGATTTAATTTTCAGGGGTTAAATCCGAAACACGCGGGCGGTTCCAGGACATTCCGTCTACGTGCACGAACAGAAACATGTAAATTGCCTTCGGGGTTTTTTTTAGTCCCTGCTTCGGAAAAGTTTCACGGAGATTGCCACAAGGGGAATCAAGCCGCGCAGAACACCAGCGATTATTAATCCTTTACCTGTACGTACTACATGCAACCACGGAGCTATTCCGCATTGGGTATTCTATTTGTCAGCACACGGACTTACTAGGAATTTGATAGGAAAAGAAATACTTTCAAAAATAGCATTTATTCTTATAAAATGTGAGAGAAATAGTTGTTTATGAAAAGACTTTTTATCAATTATGTCCTTGCCAGCTCAATCCTTTGAAAAATGGTGGACTGGCGTAGTGCGCATTCATTCCGCACGGCGGCAGTAATCAAGAACCATGAGCTCATCACAGGTAATTTAATCACGACAATGCCGAAAAGCCTCACTTTGCAAAAAAAAAAAAAAAAGGATATATGTGCCTTTTGAGTCTTGTTCTATCATCGAAATAAAGTTTTTTTTTTTTTTTTTTTTTTTTTTGACTGATACATCTGATTAAAGGGCGAGAGAAGAGGCGGCCTAAGACTTCTCTCCTTACATCACCCAATGTGTAAATACGTATCAACTAGTCAAAGGCATATTTCGCGCCAACGCCGCGAACATTCACACGCTCACTTTCAATATATTGGGTGTGTACTAAATGATGCGTTGAACGTTTTGCAGGTGCTCCAGTGGCGCAGTGGTTAGCGCTTCGTGCTTATAGCCGTTTAACGACGATTGGTTATGCCAAAGTCACGATCGTGTGAGGAACGCGATGGTCGTGGGTTCAAACCCCTCCTGGAGCATTTGTCTTTTTTATCAGATATTAAAAAACTTCTTGAAGTAAGTGTGTGTGTGTGTGTTTTTTTTTTTTAATTTTTCCAAGCTAATTTTTCGTCCTGATAAAAGCTGAACTTCTTCTACCATAATATTCATCTAAATAACTCTATTGTAATTTTTTTTTTATAGAAGTAATTATCGTGCCCTTTTCAGAGACAAGCGAATCTTGGGCCAGAGCTTGAGCAGGTATCCAGCCACAATCAAGTAACGAAATAGGAATCCAAATCAAGCATATATTTTCATTCAAAAAATGTTTTTTAAACCAAACTAATTGGTTTTCTTTTGTTCTGATTTTGTCCTATTGAAAAAAGCACATAAAAAAACTCCCCAAAATAATCAACACTTCTCATCACCTAATTGACCGTGTCCTGCATGCAGAAGCCGCAAGAAGGCCATCAACCTCTTCTCAAGAATTTTATCTTACTTACAAAATAATTATAGAAAAAAATACTTAAACATTCAACACTTTTAAGCCCTTAAATAATGGCGTCTAACATCAGATTTTATATGGAACTGTCTGTTCCTGAGTTGGAGGATCTTGAGAAGAAGGGTCTTTTTGACAAGAAGGAAATTACCATGATAATGAGAAGAAGAACCGACTTCGAGCATCGGATTCAAGGCCGCGGTTCACAGCCCCGGGACTTTATGAAATACAGCGAGTTTGAAATTAATTTGGAGAAACTTCGAATCAAGCGGTTTCAGAGACTTCATAAGGCTGAGTTGGTAGATGCCAAGCCCAGCATTTCTGACTGGGCTGGATTTCGTAAAATCATTTTTGTCTTTGACCGAGCTGTCAGAAGGTATCCCGCAAATCTCGAGCTTTGGTCGAGATTCCTCAACTTTGTGAAGGAAAAAGACGCAATTAAAATTGTGTATCGTGTCTACGCGAAGCTTTTGCTGTTGCAGCCTAGAAACGTGGACGCGTGGCTTTCGGCTGCTAAATACGAGTTTGAAACAAATGCCAATGCCAAGGGTGCACGTGAATTGTACCAGCGTGGATTGAAGCTTAATCCCGAGAGTGAAAAACTTTGGTTAAGTTATGCCCAGTTTGAGTTGGCATACGTATCGAAGTTACTTGCCAGAAGACAGGTTATGGGCTTGTTGACTGAAAACCAACAAGAACAGGATTTGCAACAGCAGGCGTCAGATCTTCAGGATAGAATTGCAAAGACTGACGCAGCGACAGGTGGTGACGAGGCAGCTAATAACGATGATGAAATCAAACTTGGTGACGAGGATGAAGAAGAATTAAAAACGCAGTTGGCACTGTTGCCAGAGGCTGACATGAACGTTTTGGGAAATCCTGATCTGAACCCGGTTCTTAAAGGTGACATTGCACTTACAGTGTTCGACTTGAGTGTACCAGAACTCATCAAGAGCTTAGCACCCGATTTACGCGAAAAACATGTATTTGAGCTTGCTGAGAAGTATCTCGCACTTTTTGCCAAATTCGAAAACTTGAAGCGTGACTACTTGAATTACCACGTGGTGTCATACTTGCAAAATAACTACGGCACGAATCCACGCACAAAGATGCTCGATATCACGCTTCCACTTCGAAACGTGACTGTTGCAGATGTAAACTTTGTGGAGGCACTTCAGCTTTCTGTGAACAAATATATGGCATACAAGCTGAAGGCACACACTGTTACAGAGAAACAACGCTTGGCAGCAGAGTATGTGACATTCTTAAACGATACATACGTAAACTCCGAGGAGCACAAGTCCGAGCGCACGGCCCAGCTCTTGAAGGCGATCATTCAAAAATGTCAATAGAAAAAGAAAGAAATAAAGAAGGTAAAGATAGCGCATTGATTTCAACTTTAATCCTGTTTAGCAATGCCAGCCTCGCGGTCTAAAGGCGCATAACCTTTGGTCTTCTTGAGACGGAAGGATACGAACCCAGACACAAGGCCCGACATAATTGCCACCAAGACTAAAGATACTGCATATTGCATATAGGAAATCGGAGTATAGTACATTGGCAATCTGTAGAAGCCGTCCGTGTATGGCAACGCTGCACTGTCTCCCGCGGTGCCCACGGGCTTGATTGAATCAAACCATCTCACCGCCAATTCAAGCGTCAAAGTCTCGCCAATTGTCAAGCGCGTAGCGTTCGTACCTGCAGACCATGCTACTGCATTGACCACACTTTGTTGTTCTGGTTTTGCCGTTGCTGGTTTCGTAATAACAAGATTCATTTGCGAGTCAATGTCCATGTGCGAGTTATGCACCTCGCCTCTGAAGTTGAAAGTTAAGGGCACATACGCGCCACCCAGCTCGAGGTAGTTGGCTTCAGAACTGACAGGGATTCTGCAGCTGAAAGGCGCGTCCTCGTGCACGTACAATTGAAACAAGTGGTAGAGCTCGTCAGTGAAGGAGATCGTGCAGTTGACGTTTTCGGATACGCCGTAGCGGAAAGTGAGCGGCTTTCCGGATTCCTTGCATGTGGGAAATGCCTTATAAACAATGCGGTCATTTGAATCAAAGTTGTGCTCGCCATCGTCGATGTTTCTTGAAATGCAATCGATCATCACGTCCTGACCATAGACATAAGGCTTGATCGTGGGGATATCGCCCTTTCGCGTGAGTGGGTAGAACTGAGGAACACCACCAGCATATGCCAGGGGTGAAAGTGCAAGTGCAAGCACTGTAGAAGCTAGAGTGGAAAATTTCATATGTCTTCAATTCAGGAGTTGTGTCTCTTTTTTCCGCTTATACTAGAACAAAGGAGTTATTTGGATGAAGGTCTAGTATGCTTTTTTGTAGGTATTTTGTATCTGTTGCGTGTTTTAAAAGAAGAAAAAAAATTCAGCGGTTCTCACTTTTATTTTCTTTCCAATGCTGATTCCGTGTATTTCTCAGACAAGCAAATTATTTGTTCTGGTAACTCTCCGTGTCAGTATTCTTCAAAAGCACCGTGTTGTTTCTGGGTGAACGTTGAGCGCGCGCGCTCTCTCTATCCAGGGTCAGGGCCACTCTACATATGATACTTAGGAGCAGTCGCAGCCGCATGTTATAACCACAAATTGGCTAGAACGTAATCCGATAAAGAGAATGTTATATAGTTTAGGATTGCGCAACAAACAAGCCTCAATTTTTTTTTTTTTAATTTCTTTGCAATCCATTTTGTAAAATTCAGCGCGGTTATTTAAATACTTGCGTGCCCTGCGGGTTAATAATATAAGACATTCAGAAGCACTGCTTTGGATCTATAACTGGGGTTTTCTTCCTTTAAAGAGTCTCTAGACAGATTTTTGGAAGTATGATATAACAAGTATGAAATAACATGATTAACCTTATATTTCAACGCACGTGTGATACGTTATATTGAGAACCTCTATACTTAGATTAATCTTCCACGACCAGCGTCTTCCCATCGGATGCCGTACTCTCAGCTCTATTCTCTCAAAATATCACGCACGTTTTGTCATACAATCAGTTCCGTGAAGTATTACCCCTGAGAACACCAACCCATGTGCACAAAGAACTCGTATATCTTGGACGCCTTGTTTACGTCGATCTTCAAGAACAGTCGCGCGTCTTTTTTCTTAAGCACACCATTATTCTTAATAGCCTCCTTCATGAGCTGTGTCTTGATGGCGAAGTACGGTTTTGGTAAAATTCGAAGCGAGGAACACAATTGCTTTTCCTCTGCAGAAAGCAAGTCAAAGTCTGTGGCATGTGTAATATCAAGCGGCGCACGAGGGTTGCTGGTATTGATTTTGGGTTTGTATGGAGGCTGGGGAGTGTTCAGTTTCCGTCCTCCATTAGCCACCAGCGAGGTTGCTGTGCGTGCTGAAAGCCCCAGGCCATTTCCCATGCGCTGGTAGTGTGCCTGGCGAATCAACTTATCCTTTTCGAATTTATTGCCATCTTCTAGCGTAGTAATACCGTTGCGACGCCATGTCTGCAACTGGTGGATCCGCATACGACACCGAAGCTCGGTGAGAATATCGTTGGAAAACTCATCAAAGTCCTGTGGCGTCATTATACGGATGTATGCGTTGATTTTCTTTAGGAACTCTTTTTCTTCTTTTGACTTTCGCTTGTCATTGGCAATATTTTTACGGTACTCAAGCAAATTGTTGGCGATCAACACCCGTTTGCGTTCGGCACGCGTAGTAAGCCGCGAGTTGTAGATATCAAGAATGGTTAATTTTAGTTCAATGTCACCTGCAGAGTCTTCTGGATCAAAAATCATATCTTTGATCGGCACTTCGGCCTCATTTTCGGCTTCGTGATCAAACTCAAGCCGACCAGGCATGTACCCCTGCACCTCGTGACAAAGGGGTACGGAAACTGCCGCTTTGGGCTTAGGAGGAGGCAACGGCATGTTTTTACGTTTTTCGAGACGCGCCTTCCGTGTTTGTAAGAAGTCTGACGCTGAAATTTGCAGAAAATCTTTGTTCATTTCCGGTAGTGGGTAGTCTTTCGAGTCCAAATATATTTTCGTGTAGTGTTGCGAGACCTCTTCTCGGGCCCGGTGCCCAATGTGGTCGGCAATATCCTGCCAATTACCCAAACCAAAATTCTCGCATCCTTGAATAAGGTGTAATTCTTCATCTGCGCCCCAATCCTCATCAAAAATGGGGTACGTGTTTTGTTCAATGATTTGATAGTCATGCCACGGCTTATGGTCTAGTGTGGTGGACCCGGACGCGAAACAGGGAACACAAAGATCGTAGTCGGCGCATATAGCACACTTTATGCGAATTCTATTGGTGCAGTCTGATGAACAGACGTCACAATGGTAGAGCCGGCCCTTTTCCATATTTTTGTGGGGTTTGACCTGGTGTTTATTGTGATTAACTCGATCTCAAACAGTGCGCTCTTGAATGGTGCTTCACCGCCAGCGCGAGTCACGTGAGTTAGAGATCCCGGTTGGAGTTACTTGCTGATGACGAATTAGAGATTTAAGCGGAGTTGTAGGGGTTTGTACTTGGATTGTGACCATAAAATATGTTTGTGTAATTTATAACTTTTTGATTTCCTTTAATTTGATCAAGGTTTGCATTCTCTGATTGTGGTGTAATTTTACTCGGTCTCAACATCTGAAAGTCTGCGGCTGCAAACTTCAAGCGCGGTATAACGCAATCGGGTGATGATCAAACTTCTTCATAAGAGTACTTACGCATCCAAAAAGAATATTTTAGACTTCTACATATATCTTTGTTTCTTTGAGAGAAGATTTTACCCCAATACAAAGATTTTTGACCAGTTCACTCTGGCTTAATCGAGTGCTGAAGTATAGTTTAATGTGGCCTACAAGCTCGGGACGCACAAAGAATCTTCTGTGACTGGAAAGCGCCTTTCAAATGTTGTGATATCTTAATCAAAGCATTTATCCGCTCGTGAAAATCACAACATGTTTGGGGGACACAAATGCCCTTTCGAGAATGTTTGAGATGAAAACGCTCAACCATTTCCATTATTTTGATAAAGATTCGATCCAGAATAAATAGTTTTCGGTTCTTAAAGTCATATTAAAAACAAGCAGATTTGTTGATTGTCAGAACTTTCTCTACAAGTGACTCGTGGATATGAAAAATATGGACTTAATTTAACGTATCATGAATGCCCAAACATACGCGGCCTGAATCTTTTTACGTGAATTGTGAGCTGATTCAACTGATATGTTCACAAACAAAAGTATTCATTCCTCTTAGCTATTAAAGCATTTCTCTTAAAAGGGGTAAGAAAATACCTTTTTAGACCTCAAACATAACTTTAAGCTCTTTCAAGATGTACTTACCTGTCAATCTACCAAGTTTTCCCCAAAGCCTTCATTTCTAATATTGCTAACGCACGTGCCTCCGAGCACGTGCGGAAACTGTGAACTCGATGCTCGCCATTTCTGAACGCGCAAATGTTGAAAAAAACCAAGTCACATCTGATCACGTGGTTTGCTCGCACAATGTTTCCTGCACTCTCACAGCGAAAAAAATTTCGTCCTACCCATTCCGCATATCACATTTCTAGTAATCTTTTCGAAATCTTCTCCTTAACGTACATCGAAAAACATCAAAAATGGTATGTAGCACCAGATACAGACCCTACCACAGCCATTGTCAAATGAATATCGATGACATGTCATGATAGAATACCATATTTCACATTATCAAATCTAAAAGTGGGAAGTCAAAATTGAATGTTTCCGGATTATGGCCATGAGACCTAATAATGCTTTGAACTCCCGTTAGGCACTTTCCAATTACTCCCATACATATACTTCATGAATCCCAAGCCTGATGAATAAGATAAACCATATACCCCTACCTCGTTTCATGGTTCGAAAGAACTAGCAGGCGACATTATCTCTGTCCAGCTTAAAGCCAAAACTATATTTATTTTCAGATCATTACCATGGAGCAAGTCAAAAAGCAAGAATATCCCATAAAACCTATATCTTTTTGTGAAATATTGGTACTTCACCATTCTCCATATTATGCTGTCGTAATCTGTTTGTGCCAAAACAATTAAACAAATACTAACTTATCAGGGTCGTGTTAGAACTAAGACTGTCAAGAGAGCCTCTAAGGTTTTGATTGAAAGATTCTACCCAAAGTTGACTTTGGACTTCGAGACCAACAAGAGATTGACCACTGAGATTGCTGAGATCCAATCCAAGAGACTCAGAAACAAGATCGCTGGTTACACCACCCACTTGATGAAGAGAATCCAAAAGGGCCCAGTCCGTGGTATCTCTTTCAAGTTGCAAGAGGAGGAGCGTGAGAGAAAGGACCAGTACGTCCCAGAGGTCTCCGCTTTGGACTTGTCTCACACCAACGGTCAATTGGAGGTTGACGCCGAGACCGCTGACTTGGTTAAGACCTTGGGCTTCAAGATCCCATTGCAAACCGTTGCCATTTCTTCTCAAAGAGGTCCAAGAAGATTTGCTAAGAGAAACTAAGCATTTGTTCCATAGTAATGTAATGTATATTGCCGATTAAATCACAGCAATCGTTAAGTCAATTATTTCGTATGACCGATGTAGAATTTTCTATCGAGCTTACTTTCTATTTGTATGGATGGGACTTTTGGAAAACCTTAAGTTCTAGGCCACTGTGTTTTACGCTTGTTAAACGATGATCTCCAACGCGAAAAAGGTGCACCAAGTAGTAAGCAAGGCATTTTCATAGTAAGTGGAATTATGTAAACTCAATTGCCGACTATAAATAATAATACTCAAGAAAATTTCAAAATCACCTAGTGAAACAGGTTTTGACTATCCCAGAAGCTCTCTATTTTACATGTCCACATATCAACGCCACCTCTCTCTAGTGAAATCTTAACATATGAGGTGCACGGGTTTCACTTAACCAATGGGGGCACCGCGTTTTCAGTTTACGCAACACTAGAGAAAAAAAAACGAGCTTCTCAATTTAAGAACACCGATTCTGACCTTAACACGCTCTCTTCGTCGTCACCTTTCATATTTCATATAACAAGAAATAAATAATAAAAAAAAAACACACTACCTTCACTCAGCAAGGTTACTTCTCTATCATACACATATTCTTATCTGATGTTCCGCTACATTCCCAAAAAATTCGGCTCTGTGGCCGCCCCTATGAAGCAGTTTGCCAGAAACAGTAGCATAATCTCTGTGCACAGAGACATTAAGGAGGACAACCAACAACTTCCCTTTGAGTTCAATGCTGAGAACTTGAAGCGTGCCAAGGAGATTATTGCCAAATATCCACCACAATACAAAAAAGGTGCATGCATGCCGCTTTTGGACTTGGGCCAGCGTCAGTTGGGCTTCACATCTATTTCCGTGATGAACTACGTGGCCAAGATGTTGGACATGCCACCAATGAGAGTTTACGAAGTTGCTACTTTTTACACCATGTACATGAGACAGCCCATGGGTAAATACAACATTCAAGTATGCACCACTACCCCTTGTCAATTGTGTGGATCTGACGGAGTTATGAAGGCTATCACCGACCACTTGAAGATCAAGCCAGGTCAGACCACACCCGACAAGATGTTCACCTTGCAGGAGGTTGAGTGTTTGGGTGCCTGTGTGAACGCACCTATGATCGCCATTGACGACGACTTCCACGAGGACTTGACCCCAGAAAAGACCGTCGAGCTTTTGAAGACATTACAGGCCGGTAAGCCTTTGGAGAAGCGCGGCCCTGTTTCTGGCAGAGACACCTGCGAACCCTTCAGTGGTAGAAAGGTTCTTCTCAATGCTGAGCCTACGGATATCCGTAAATTTACCAGAGCCGACTTGTAAACGGAATATTTTTGCGCAGTAGTCGCATATGCATAGAAATCCTTGTATAATAAAGAACGTGAGGTACCCTTTTTTTCGATTCTTTTAACTCTCCAATTTCGCTGGTTGGATGTTGTTGTAGGCTATAAGTAAATACCTTCTTTAACTATTTTTGGGAACATCGGAGCATGTCTGTCTGTTACTAAAACAATGCTGCGAGTCTCAACTAGATTAATGGTACTCTTCATTGGGTATGTGGTTTCTTCAATGATATAACGTTCACGTAGTTGAATCGTTAGATGGTCGCAGGGTTTTGCGGATGCGGAATCGGACGCGAATATCCGATTACCGGTAACCAGCAGGTCATTCCTCGTAACTGGTAAAATTTGATTTCACCGTGAGCATCATCAAGTGAAACATTATATGTATAAATCACAGAAAAACAATTTTATGAATCAAATAATTTTTTGATTGTTTTCTGGTACAATCTCCAGCTGTGGTGTTTTCAGCCTAAGAAGAGGATTTTCACAGTGCAATTCCGGCACGGCTGAAGCAACCAGTAGGAGATAAACTCGCAACGTAGATGCAATTATACATTGAGAAGAGATTCATTGAATTGAGCGTGATTGTAAGTGTATTGAATTTGTTTCAGTGTGGTTTTCTACTTCAGAATAAAGAATAAAGAATAAAGAATAAAATAGAATTAGAAATCAAAAGAAGGCTCAGATTAAGTCCGGATGTCAAACCACACCTAAAAAAGGATGGCTTCCTCTAGTCACGTGCGATAACATTTAATCTCGTGCTTTGGTGCGATCGCACTGTGACTAATAAAGACACACAGGGGTGCGATAGCCTGTCCGGCACCCGGGCAAAAATTGAATATTACAGGTGGTCATCTACTACAATTTTTTTTCCTGTATTCTCTTGGAAGTGGATTTTCTTTTTAACCGATATTCCTCGAATTTTCCTGACCAGTTTTCAGGGCAGAAGACGCTGTATATATCAGGAGAATAAATCATAGTTAATCACATAAAACAGGGCTTTCTCAGCTGTTTGTTGCTGTCCAATAATTAACTTCCCCCCCTCATGTCCTCGAAACCTTATAACATCGAGACCGAATTGGTCTTTTCAAAATCGACAGACCAACATAATGCCAGTGTACCACCATTATACCAATCTGCTACGTTCAAGCAGGAATCCTTGCTGAACATGGGTGAATATGATTACACAAGATCAGGAAACCCCACCAGAACCTTTCTTCAAAATAAAATGGCAGCCATCATGAAGGCGTCACAGACTTTTGCCGTCACTTCAGGTATGGGATGCCTCGATGTGATTGTACGGTTGCTTCACCCGGGTGACGAGGTGATTGCCGGTGACGATTTATATGGTGGAACTCACCGTTTATTGACATATTTGAACAGTAAAGGTGATTTGAAGGTGCACCACTACGACACAACAAACACCGAGCTCATCAAGAGTAAAATCACGAAAAACACCAAGATGATTTTCCTAGAGTCGCCTACAAATCCGTTGATTAAGGTTATCGACGTTAAGGCCATTGCTGATCATGCCCATGCCATCAACCCGGATCTCTTGGTTGTTTTCGATAACACCATGATGACGCCATTATTGATGACACCTTTGGACTTGGGCGTAGATATTCAATATGAGTCTGCAACCAAATACTTAAATGGGCATCACGATATCATGGCCGGTATCATTGCTGCGCGTGACCCTAAGTTAGCCGAACGTATCTACTTCGTGATCAACTCCACCGGATGTGGCCTTAGTCCCTTCGACTGCTGGTTGTTGGCACGTGGATTACGAACTTTAGCTGTCCGTGTGGAGAAACAACAGCAAAACTGTGTGAAAATTGCCGAGTTTTTGCAGCTGGTGGGTTTTAAAGTGCGTTACCCAGGGCTTAAGTCTCACCCACAATACGAGTTGCATCAGAGTCAATGTTCCGGAGCTGGAGCCGTGCTTAGTTTTGAAACCGGCTCAGTTAAGTTATCTGAGAAAATTGTTGAGGGCACTGATATTTTCGGTATTGCTGTCTCCTTTGGCTGTGTCAACTCATTGATCTCCATGCCTTGCAAGATGTCACATGCTTCTATCGACGCAAAGACTAGAGAGGAAAGAGACATGCCTGAGGACTTGATCCGTTTGTGCATTGGTATTGAGAACATCGACGACTTGATTCAGGATTTGACCCGCGCTTTATTAAAGAGTGGAGCCGTCAAGCTCAACGATAAGGACGAGTTGTTCAATACAACGGCCGTGCAACCTAAGTTGTAAGATTACGAAAGAAAAAAGACAAAAAAAAAAAAAAAGAGAAAGAAAAGAACTATTCATGAAATCATGACGGCGGCGTCCGTCATATGTGCCTCCAACAGGCCTCATTTTTATCATAGTATGACACAGTGCAATGCTTTCTCGATAGAGAAATTATTTATATTTCTGATTGCACCGTGTCTCCGCCAAGATTCCTCCAACAGGTTTGTGAGTTTATTTCGATATTTACATAGTAAAGTGCTTCTATGGTAGTTTTGCATGTTCGAGCTTGAGCTCGCGGGTGTTATTAGCTAGCAGGAATTACTATATCCAAAATACAAAAAAATTAAATAAATAAAGTATTTCTTCATGTATAACCTATGAGCGCAATGAAAAGACGCGTAAAGTCCTAAAAAATTAAAAGCAATGTCAGAGTCTACTATCTCTTTCAAAAAAAATTCAAGCTGGTTGCAACCACTAGGACCATCAAGCTTATGTGATGAATTGTTGGTTTCCTCGGATGTTCAGTAAGTTGCTTTTGAGAAAGCTATAATATCCCGAATGAAGCATATAGCTTCTCATGAAATGAAAAGTACCAGTCGGTTTTCTCTTCTTCTCTTCTTATTACATTCAAACTTGCTACGTTAGGAAGGGCACTATTCACTGCCAAGTTCGCTCCCCGAGAACACGATGTTTTACTGTTGGTGCTGAAGAGACGCGTGTTTTTATTGCAATATACACAAAGATTCAGACTTCTTTCCCCTGAGAAACAAAAATATTTCCAGCTTATATCCCAAAGGCTTAACCTTTAAAGTATTTGAAATTACCTGATTTTTTTAAGTTTTTTCTCTGTTTTTTACTTCAACTTTTCATCGTTAGCTCATTGCCACTAAATTTCAGCACCGGTCGTTGCGCGCCTGCACTGACGCGTGCGCGTGGCGTGTCGTGGTGAGAATTCAGAAACTAAAATAAATCCATCCTCCCACCACGTCTTATTCTCCAAAACTTTGAACCAGTACCGCGTCAACTTCGAATAAAAAAAAAAAAAGAGGAACGTGCTACTTTTATAAGATTTAATTAAGTAAAAACTGGCGCAAAAAAAAAAAAAGCAATACAAAAACTTATACATCGAAATGTCTGAAACGTACGGCATTGTTCCTGGCGTTTTAAAGGAGGCCCTTTCACGCAGTACCAGCCATAAGTGGGCCGGAAAGCTGCTTCGTGTCCAGGTGACAAACTCCAAAGTGATCAACGAGGCAAACGCTGCGGACAGACGGTACCGTTGCGTGTTGAGCGATGGCCAAAACTCCGTGCAGGGACTCATTGACTCCAGTTGTAACGCGTACTTAGAGGCCAACGGGTTTGCTCGCTACCTGGTGATATCGGTGAATCAATTTACAATTGCAAAGACTGCAAAAAGAATCCTTATTATTTCGAGTCTTGTTGTGGAAGTGCCCAAGGCTGAGCGTATTGCCGGTGAACACGCGGGCCTTGACCCCTATTTTGACCTGAACCCAGCCGAGGATTTGGCATTAGGTGCATTTGGTGCTAATGGTAATGCCGCCGCTGCCACTCCTGCTGCCACTTCTGCTCCAGCACAGGCCCCTGCTGCTATTGCATCGGCCCCAGCTCCACGTGCACGTGCTCCTACTGCTGAGAAGCCCGTGAATCCAATCGAGTCGTTGTCTCCTTACCAAAACCACTGGACGATCAAAGGCCGGATTTCGTACAAAGGCGATATTCGTACATGGTCCAATGCCAAGGGTGACGGTAAGTTATTCAACGTGAATTTCTTGGACGAGTCGGACGAGATCCGTGCAACGGCTTTTAACGAAATGGCCGATAAATTCTACAACTTGTTGGAAGAAGGCAAGGTGTACTACGTGACCAAGGCCCGTATTCAGCAATCAAAGCCCAAGTTCTCGCACCTCAGTCACCCTTACGAGTTGTCGCTCGACAAGGATACTGAGATCACCGAGTGCTTCGACACTGCAGATGTGCCCAAGATCCACTACAACTTTGCCAAGTTGGATGCTGTACAAAATCTCGAGAAGGACGCAATTATTGATGTTATTGGTGTGCTCAATGTGGTCAACGATGTTTTCCAGATCACCGCCAAGTCCACTGGAAAGCCATTCAACCGTAGAAATGTTAGCATTGTCGATGACTCGAACTTTGCCATTGATGTAGGTTTGTGGAACACTACCGCTGTCGATTTTAGTGTTCCTGCGGGCTCTGTGGTGGCATTTAAGGGCGTTAAGGTCCAGGATTTTGGTGGCCGCTCGTTGACATTGACCCATTCGGGTAGTTTTATGGCCAACCCTGATATTCCTGAGGCATACCAATTGAAGGGCTGGTATGACAACAAGGGTGCGTCCGAAAACTTTAAGTCATTAAAGGTTGAGTCTTCCGGTGCGTCCGAACCCTTGAGCCGCAGAAAGACCATCATTCAAGCCGAAAATGAGGGCTTGGGCCAAAATGAGAAACCTGACTACTTTTCCGTCAAGGCCACCATCAATTTTATCAAGGCAGACAACTTCTGTTACCCTGCGTGCAACAATGAGGTCAACACCACCGGGAGAGGACCCTCTCCTTGTAACCGTAAGGTGATACAAGAAAATGATGACACCTGGCGTTGTGAGCGTTGCAATTTGACCTTCCCTGAGCCCCACTACAGATATATCTTGAACAGTTCCATCGTGGACCACACGGGCCAAATATGGGCTACCTTGTTTGACGATGAGGCAAATAAGTTGTTAAAGATTAGTGCTGGTGAGCTCATCAAGTTAAAGGAGAGCGATGATAACAGTGAATTCAACAGGCTTATCAACTCTTATACTATGCGCGAGTTTAACTTTAGAATCAGGGCAAAACAAGAAAGTTACAATGGTACGAGCAGAGTGCGCTACCATGTGAACTCTATTTCTGATCTTAACTACGAGGCAGAATGTCTCGCATTAGCCAAGGAGTTGGAATTGATGTCTGTTTAGGGGGTGTTGTAGCCGGGGTTGTATGTATTTTTATACATTATTGTTGATTTGGATGATTATGTCTTTTCGATGATAATTTCTTGTCTTTTCTTTTTGATAAATGAAATAAAAAAAAATGAAATAAAGAGAGATGTAATCTTTGCTTCTGGTTAGAAGGGATTTAAACCCTTCTCTTGTCTCAAATGATCTGGTTGTTGTACTCCATAAGCCCATTGGCTGCTAACCAAAACAGTTTAAGTACTTCATTTGCCGTGCGCCGTCCTCGCGTAACCATTAACTTGTGAACATAGAGTTCAATCTCCTTTGTACCTATCTTGTTCATTAAAGCTTCGTTGTTGAGTGCATTTGAGAGGTAAACTTTGAATTCCATGGGGAACTTACCAATCATACTCCGAAACACACTGTAGTAATACTCGAGATTCGAACGTGCTGCTTTCACGAAAGACGCCACTAGTTCAGTTGTCACGACCTCAACAAGGTTCAACTCTGCAAAAAGACGCTGACATTCTGCGTGATCATCGCTCGTGCCTTTTCTCATACTGAGAATACTCGTCCAGAACCGCAGAATTGATTTCACCACAAACAGCTCGTTTGCAGCCAAGCCTTCCACGGCAAAATAAACAACTGTCGTTTTAAACACATCCGTATAAAGTATAAGCGAGGGTTTGCATTCCAATATTTTTGAAAATATGTCAATGGCGCTCTTAATCATATCAGGATCAGATTTTAAGAACTCTAGTTTGTTGGTGAAAGTGCTGTGAACAAGCTGTTGTATCAGGCCTGGGTCAAGCTTTTGGTACTCTACACTCACTAGGGACTCCACCAAACCAAATATGAAAGGTATAGCATTAATGTTTGTAGTGACTTCCATCAAAGCCATGACATAGTGCATAATCGCCTCGCTTCCCACATCAAACCCGCCTCCCAATTTCTCTCCCAAACCTGCCTTCATAATAAGTGTGCACTTCTCCACAAAAATAGTCTTTTGAGCGAGAAAAGGATTTGTGAGAGAAAACTCCTGTACCACCGAAAGAACAATTTGCTTGATGTTATATGGATCTCTGTTCCAAAACTCGCGGTAATTTGCTTGATCTTGATCCAGCATTTCATCGATTGCATCGTCCGTTATTGAACTACCCTTTGCTATATTCACAAGACATGATAGAAGAGAGCTGAGGTATTCCTCTTGAGTCTCCAGAATAACATCATGTGACTCACCAATGCTTCTGATTACCGAGCCTGCGACATTTGCGATCGCCGACACCATTCCATGTAGAACCTTACTATGTTCATTCACATTCTCTATGCTTCTTGCTATGACACTGTAGGCGTTGAACATTCTCAGCCGTATGAGGCTGTCCATTTCTGGGTCCTTTAGCATGCCAACAACCACGGTCTCCAAGTCAGGAAGAAATTTAACCAAGTGGTCGCTGCATTCTTCACATATCCTCATCGCTGTCTTAGAAGATAGGAGTGCAAGAGTGGTGTTCTCGCTGTTAAGTAATAGTGGGAAAATTATGTTGAATACGTCACCCAAATATTTGCTTCCATCCAAAGTCTTGAAATAGAACACATTCGATGAACAAAACTGCACGAGTGTGGCAAGAACTGCGCTTTGTACCGGGGTTTCTGTAACAAGTGTGCCGAATTTCGTGAGAAGTCCACTCTGGAAAATTTTCGAAGCAAAAGGTGCGAGCAGGTTCGCTTGTGATTCGAAATAAACCGTGTCATCATTAATTTTGAATAGAAGATACATCGTCGCTTCCACATCGAACAAATGCTCCATATTAGTATGTAAGTCGATGGATGCTTCGATCAAAGATTTGCTCATCTGCCGGTAGAAGTCTGACTTGAGCAAGGAGTACACGACCAAGAAAAAATCAGCTACATTCGAGCGATATGAATGAAATTCTGCTCTTACCTGATCGTATGTTTGAGCTTCGGGAATACGTATTTTGCGCCAGTAAATATGAGCAACTGTATCAAATATGCGCCGCTTCTCGGCTTCAAACAAGGCCTCAAACCGAGGGTCATCTTGGGTCTCGAAAAGAGTTTCGAATATCTCGCTTGAGTCTTCATAAACACTTGCAAGCTCCTCCCAGAAAAGCAAAATACGCTCTGAGATCAGCTCGTCTATAATTGGTGTTCCTTCCACGGCCGTCAAGCGAATAGCAAGGCTGAGAATTGATTGAGTACTACTCTCGAGAATTGTTTTGGATAACCTGACCGAGTTAAGCTGTAATATAGTCAAGACCAAATCAATGTATGCGATTGTTTCCTCTTGGTAATCATCATCCAGGCTAAAAGCCACCGTATCGATAAAGTGTGATCCCCAGTCCCCAAGAATTATGGAGTATAACGCCTGTTTCTGTTCATGCGAGAGAATATTGGGATTTAATTCTAAGATTTCGTTGAAAGTAGTGAGCGTTTGTGTTATAGAATCGAACGATCTAGAATCTTGGTTTGCAGAAACATCTTCGAAATGCAAAGAGAGAAAATGTACCAAGTCACCAATATCATCGTATCGTGCCTCTCCATTGATATTTGGAAGGTATAACATCCAGGAGTGCAAAGTCTGAAGTGCTTGTGTATCCAACACTTGCAACAATTGCTGTTCTGATTTGAGGTACGTGAGGTACTGATAAATTGTCACGAATAGTGGATATAAGTTTTCACGCACTGCCACGTGAATGGCAGAACGGAAATTGTTACTTTTCGAGATATCCTCTATAAGAATGGAGACAAAAATAAGCATCAACGCAAGTTGAGTCTCAGAAAGTTGAGATATTAAGACAGCAAAGTCCAGCGGATAGAGCGGGTCGGAAGAATCCGGGGCAAAAATCTGTGCAAATGATAAGATCGGGTTTTCGAATATCCGATGATTCCTCAAGTATACCAAAGAAAAGTTCGACATAAGTTTGCGAATCACCAAAAGATTTTTGTTCGTGTTTTCTGAATCCGTGGTGAGCACCTTGATGCATGCAAGGAGATCAGATATTATACGCTGACATTTCACGGGGTCGATATCGGGCATTTGGAGCACCACAGTGATTGTCAATGCACCGAAATACTGACAGGTGGAAGAATTTTGGGCAAGGAGATAAAGAGCCACATCATAGCCTTCAGGTGATTTTTGCACATCCTGAAGAAATCGCTGGTGCTCATGCACTTGAACAGGGTCACTGCTAGTGTATAAGAGTTCTACTCTCTGTATTTGTTAGTAATGGTTCGTCTTCAAATAGTTAAAGTTCATTTTTCACATACATTGGCCACCTCTTCGTATCTATTCAGCATATCCCCTTGCAAAAGATATTGATAATTTGGTGACAGAATTTGTATGGGGGACTCGTCTTGTATGAAGGACAAACTGTCAAAGAAAAGGTACGGACCTCAATAGAAGCCCCAGCATCAAAGAATTAGATTTCAAAATATGTTGATTAGTACTTTTCAATTTTTTGTTTTTTTTCTTTCACTCGATATTTCAATTTATAAGCCCTAAATAAAGCGTTTCTTTTTATTTTTATTTTCTAACTTCCAACTGAGGACAGCTTTTCAATTCACCAGGTTGTCGAGCTCCAAAAAAGAATAGGAACAGGGGAACAAAAAAATTGGAGAGAAAAAAAAACTTGAAATTGACTTAAAGCCAACTTTTGCATGACGTGTAAAATATCGATCTAAAAACCAGGCCTTATTTCCAAATCGGAAATGAGATTCAAAGGGGTGATTTTCATTCCTAAAGTCCTCGACATGTTTTTTAACCTAGTAACTATGTGTTTCTGAATTTTTCTTTAAAAAAAGGCTCTTTCACTATGAAGAAATTAAGTACATAACATCACTCGATTAGACTTATTTGATTCTTAGTCTGCTGGGGGCCTGTGGTGGGCAACTTGCAGAAAAGACTCCTATCATAATTTGAACGCTACGTGACTTCTTCTCCTCGGGGTCTCTACGGTGTGGACTCCTATCTAGTATTCTCGCATGCAGAGCCAGCGATCGGGACAGGATTTGACATTGCCACATGGGAAATAAACAAAGCCAAAGCCGAAGACCCCGAAAGATGAAGACAAAAAAAAAAATTGAAATCGAAGACCTGAAAACAAAACGGCTAGCATTTGGGCTTTAAGCATCAAATGGCCAGATAGTAAGGATATCACAAAAGAGAATCATGAATAGATTCGCGTTTCCATAATTCCATAATGGCGTTGCTCTCAGGAAATGCATGATTGCTGCTGCTGCTGCTGCTCAATGAGAATTTGCGTTCGTAAAACTGCCCGAACGCGAAGGTTGCGGAAGCTGGCCTCTCGAACCGATAAACAAATGAAAAATCACTTTCAGCTTCTATCCCAAGCCATATCAATTTTGACTCTGTTTAATAAGTCACATCACCATTCTAGCTGTGATAAGTTTATTCTTTTTTTTTATGATTTCTTAGTTAGTTTATTCTAACCATTCCTTTTCCTTACCCAAATGGTCATGCTTTTTCTGAAAAGAAATCGACCCATGCCCCCTCTCGCGGCTGCAGAGTGGGAGGCACGGGTGCTGTTGCAATTTTGCCATTCAAGGCCCCGTCAATTTTTCTCTTTAGCGCAATTCTCCACCACTCGTACCCATTCACTGAGCAGCCTTTTTCCCCCAAAAGTTTGTGGAAAACGCTTACAAGATTTTTGACCTGCAAAAAAGAGGAAAAAGCTTATCGATTGACAGATAGAAAGAAAAAAAAAAAGCTTTAAAAAGAATTCATCATGAGAACTGCTAACAGAAGGGTTTCGAGAGCCGACTGCAACAACTGCACGTGCTCTCCTGGATTAATGAACCGTACAAACAAGCGCTCGTCTATCGTGGCTAAGAGAATCAACATCAAGAGAAATCTTAGTGGCAGCAACTCCCCCAATGGTGGTTCCCGTAAAGGCTCTGTTTTCACCATTGATGCGGCGCTGTTGTGTTTGCCTGATGTGAAGGAAACTAACACCTCGCAACGTTTAGAGGCATTAAGAGGCGCGATGGCTGCACACGATGTGGCAGTTTACATTGTGCCAAGCGAGGACCAGCACCAGAGCGAGTATGTGTCGCCGCTCGACCAGAGAAGAAGTTTCATTTCCGGATTTTCTGGAAGCGCCGGTACCTGTATTGTGACTAGGGATATCTGTAGTATGAATGAGACCCCTGAAGGCTTGGCGGCCTTGTCAACAGACGGGCGCTACTTCAGCCAGGCCAACGACGAGCTCGACTTTAACTGGACATTGTTGAAGCAAGGCGCTAAAGACATGCCCTCGTGGGAAAAGTGGACCGTGCAACAGGCAGTTCAATTGTCGTTAGACTCGGGCAAAAAAGTCAACATTGGCGCGGACCCCAAATTGGTCAGCTTTCTGGTGTACGAGAAACTTGCTGGTGTCATTCGCGATGAACTAAGGGAAAAGCCCGCCGCTCAGGTCGAGTTTGTGCCTGTTAAGGAGAACTTGATCGACAAGATCTGGCCTCAGTTTGAGGATGTGCCCGACAAGTCCGACAGTATAATCAAGACTTTGGATGTCAAGTTTGCGGGCGAGGACACTGCATCCAAGATCAAGCGCGTGGCTGGACTTATCGAGAAAAACAATACCCACGGTCTCATTGTCAGTGCCTTGGACGAGATTGCGTGGTTATTGAACTTGAGAGGTTCCGATATTCAGTACAACCCTGTGTTCTACTCCTATTTACTTCTCACGGCCAATGGAGAGGCTACTTTGTTTGCTGACAACTCAAAGTTTGACAGCAATGTGAACAAGCATTTGCAAGCATGCAAGGTGACGGTGAAACCATATGATGCCTTCTGGACCGATTTGAGCTCTCTAGACAGGGACTTCAGCTTGAACAAGAGGTCCTTCTTACTCGATGCTAACACCTCGTCCTGGGAGATTGTGCGTCTGTTGTCTGCCAAGTACCAGCTGGTGTCCCCATCGCCGATTGAGGACTTGAAAGCGATCAAGAATGAAACTGAGTTGAAGGGTGCTCACATTGCCCACTTGAAGGATGGGCGTGCTCTCGTTAAGTTTTTTGCATGGTTGGAGGACCAGATCATCACCAAGCTGGAGTTGATCGATGAGGTTGAAGCCGACGATCAATTGACTAAATTCAGATCATCGGAGGAAAATTTTGTCGGATTATCCTTCGACACTATCAGTGCCACTGGCTCCAATGGAGCGATAATTCACTATAAGCCAGTGAAGGGTTACTGTAAAACCATTGACCCATCGAAGATCTACCTTAATGACTCCGGTTCCCAATTCTTTGAAGGTACAACGGACACAACGAGAACTATTCATTTTGGTACACCCACTGCCTCTGAAATCAAACACTACACGTTGGTGTTGAAGGGACACGTTGCCCTTGGTAAGTTGAAGTTCCCTGAGAATACTACAGGCAGCTTGATCGACTCCGTTGCAAGACAATACCTTTGGGAGCATGGTTTGGACTACGGACACGGCACTGCGCATGGTGTGGGCTCATTTTTGAACGTTCACGAGGGCCCTATCGGTATTGGACCTAGACCTACAGCTGCAAAGAACGCTTTGAAGCCTGGACACTTGATCTCGAATGAACCAGGTTACTACGAAGAGGGTGAGTACGGTATTCGTATTGAGAACGTCATGTATGTCAAGGATAGTGACTTGATCTACAACGGCAAAAAATTCCTCGAGTTCGAGACTGTGACTCGTGTTCCCTACTGCCGCAAGTTGATAAATGTGGGCATGTTGACTGTTGATGAGAAGGAATGGATCAACAAATATCACCAAACTATTTGGAATGAAATGAGCCCTAGCTTGGATACAAACTCCCTTGAGTTGAAGTGGTTGAGAAGAGAAACGAGACCCTTGTAATATAACTGTGGATTAGGGTAATCACTTAATATTTAAAACGATGAGATTTTTTGCTAGCACACGTTGTTCTGGAAATGTAGACCCCCATTCTAGAATTAGCTATTTGCCATATCAGTCACAAATATTCCGGTAATACAAATAACCGCGCGAGATAAAACTAATTTCTTGCTGTGTTTAATAGACGATGGGTTGATTGTGCAAAGCGTGTAAGCCTCTTACAGGATATTAAAATAAAATTATCCCCTCCCTCTCGGGATTAGAAAGAGCGATCTGAATTACCCTTCTTTTCCAGTTTTTTTTTCTCCAAACAACTTACACAGCTCATGTGTGAGGTAAATGACTGCGACCCTTGGTACATGACTCTGAGCCATAATCGCGGTGAGGCCACGAAAGACTGTGCTCCGAACTTATTTCCCCCACAGCAGCGTGGCACTTAACCTCCGGAGTCCGCGCTCGGTTTTCTTGCATGGCCAATGAACGCCTGACCAAAACTGCTTATGATTTCAGTCCTGCACCAAGTATCGCGCACCGGTAGCACTCTTTCTTCTCAGTCACGGGGAAAAAAAGCGTAAACCTCCTCTCTCATACAGCGGTCACTAAGCTAATAATTGCACATCTTTCTTTGTTTTCTACTACACACCACAATGTTGAAAAGCCATCTTATAAATACAAACACATTTGTGAGATATGCCTCACAAGAGGGCAAGAAGCGCTTCATGCGCACTATACCTGCCTCTACAAAACGGTCGCTGGCGGCCGATTTCGGAAGGCTTAATTATCTGATCCCCACTGACCTTCCACCCAACGAATTCGCAGGCCGCACATGGGCTAAGCACTCGCTTGGCTCGCCGCTAGTTGCACAGGCAAAGACACAGACACGTACACAAGCCCAACTGCCGAGCTTGACCTCGTCGCGCTGGGCAAAGCATTCATTGGATGCACCCACGACCAGTGCCCCTTCAAGAAGCATACCTGGTGATAACTCTATGTCACAAAACCAGGGTGAGATCACGCTTTTGGCCCCTGTAAGAAGATCAAGAACTTCCAGATTCAAGGGCGCCAAATTAAGCAACTCTCCCTCTTCATCCATAGACAAGGCGCAGCCTTCCAACACACAAGAAACTTTGTCACCGACCGCAGCGCCACTTCCGAAAGTGATCATCGAACCAACTGCAAATGAATCCTTGAATTCCGCACAGTCCGAAAAACAGGAACCTGTCAAGACCAAGAAGCCAAGGAGACAATTAAAACCCCGTAAGGCGCTTATCACGTTGACTCCCAACGCACTCGAGAATCTTCGCGGGTTGCTTGATCAGCCTGAGCCACAACTCATACGCATTGGTGTTAAAAACAGAGGCTGCTCTGGCTTGACATATCACCTTGAGTACGTTACTGAGCCTGGTAAATTCGACGAGATTGTGGAACAGGACGGAGTGAGGGTCGTCATTGACTCAAAGGCTCTATTCTCCATCGTGGGTTCCGAAATGGACTGGATTGATGACAAGCTCTCGTCTCGTTTCATATTCAGAAACCCAAACTCAAAGGGCACGTGCGGATGTGGAGAGTCATTCATGGTTTAGAATTTTAAACTCAGCATGAACAACCTTTTAGATTTTAGCATACGGTAATTAACGATCAAGCATTTTAATGAACGAATTTTGGTTGTAGAAATTAGGTGTTGGCTCTGATAATCAACTTTATATGTCTCACAGATTATCTGCATAGGATGTGGTTTTTATTTTTTATTTTTTTTTTCGTTTTTGCTTCGGACCACCGATCAAACTTTCTTTAAATACTAGCCACCATCCTCGCGTGTAGCCTCAGAATAATTTTTTAAAACTTTTTATGACCCACGTCTCAGCAGGCCCTAATTTTATAACTCTGACTTAAATTTAGAGTTTCTATAAGGTCAGGCTTTATTCCTTATAGCTTTTCCAAGGGATTATTTCTTTGTTGAATTTTGGGGCTGATTTTAACATTTAACAGTTTCCAATTTTCACTGTTTGAGAATTAAATGGTCCAAAATGTCTTCATGAAGTCCGCAAATGTTTGGACATCATTAGTAATCCAAAATCACCACAAGCAAGTAAAGAAACTAACAAATAAGCATAATCTACTATGACTCTACTCTCTAAAATGGTTTAGAAAGATCTGCTTAATTAGCCCCTTGTTTGACCAGCCACGTATCTAGTTTTCCCCCTTAATAGATTACGCCTTATTTAATTGATAGTTTTGTCGATCAACTCATTCTAAAGAGCAATTCTCAATTAATGTAAGGAAAATAGAAGAAGAAGAAGAAGAAAAAAAAAACCACCAGAAGAACAACATTTTTGGTCGGCTCGGTTCAGTGCCGAAATGAGTTTGATAGGGGCTATTTGCTGCTATTTCTCGAGAATTACCGGGTGAAATATTGTGTAATTAAAGCAGCAATTTGCTTTTCGAAAATTTAAAAAACTTTAAGGATACTTAGTTTTTTCCCGATTATCAAACAAAGAAGTTCTTTCCTTTTATTTTTTAATTTTATCTCTGGAAAAACCTTCTGCAATGGGAATGCTTAGTATATTCATCCGCTAGCGTAAGCCCCCCGCGTTTTCTCTATTACAGTATTTTTTGCACCCAATTCTCAATTTGTGCCGTTCAATTTATTTAATTTGTCAGCAACTTATCTCTTTTTCTTCAAAAAATTTAACACAAGCAGCTTTCAGAACTTTAATTGGTTGAGAGAAGCACTGTTCGCTGAGCTTCTATTTTTTTCTTTTATCTTAGAAATAACACTCAGGCTTGGCCAACCAAATTTGACTTGACTATGTTCACTTTCAACTTTGTGGTTTTTGCCTTTTGCATTGCTTCGTTTGCATTAGCCGGTCCAGCACCACTTTCGAAGGATAATCCCAGGAACATAGTGGCCGTGGCAGATTTTCCAGAGTCAGGACCCAACAGATTTACCAAGGGCTATGTCTATTTCACTAGCCCCACAGGCGACTCAGTGAAGGTCCATGTGGACATGACAGGTTTGCCCACTTCTGGGGGGCCTTTTGTGTATCATATTCATGAAGGGCAGATTTTTAATCAGAAGAGTTGTGATGAGGCCGGAAAGCATTTTGACCCATTCAAAGGTCTCTCTAAGTGCCCTAACCCAGGCGACGATGCACTCTGTATGGTGGGAGACTTATCCGGCAAACATGGCTGGATAAACGCTACCTGTTTTCAGACAGAATATTTTGATAAGTTTATTTCATTAAATCCTGCATCAGAAGCTTTTGTCGTTGGAAGATCTCTTGTGTTTCATGACCAAAAGCTGACTCGGTTCGCGTGTGCCAATATTAATCTTGCTAGTGCAGAGCAATATCGTGACTTATTTGGTGCTCCTGGAAAAAATTCTGGAGGTCATAATAATGATCAAGATACTTTTGCGAGTCATGTACCTGGGATTTCAAATCCTGGTAAAACAGAGGACCCGAAACCGCAGCCCCCAACTCCTCCACCAGCAAACCCGCCAGCAAGTCCATCCGCAAGTCCACCAGTAAATCCACCAGTAAATCCACCAGCAAATCCTCAACCACCAGCTTCACCAGCACCGAATCCGGAACCTCCAACACCTACTTCTGCACCAGGATCTGCACCTCAACCAGTACCAGCACCAATAAAAGCATCCAGCCCTCCTAAACTGATGGAGAGTACCACAACTGTGACTTCTACTGTTGGTGCAATAGCGAGCCCTACTAGTTCTGGAAACTCTGATGCTGGAAGTAACCGCTTCATCCACAGGGCCACTGAATCTCTGTCACCTGCGGCTCTTCTTTCCTCAGACGCCTCTTCAGGCAACCTTTTCAAGGGCTTTATTGGAACAGTATTTGGCGTTCTTCTTGGAATTTTCTTTTAAGCTACATAATCCTCTACTAATAAATATCGCTTCAAAATACTGAACAGAATCTGCAATTTCTGAGCTTATCATGAATAACCTGGTGATGATACCTGGGATACTTTCAAGCTTCCTTTAGTCATGAAAGTTTTATAAGCAACTTCGAGGCAATTTGTTTCTCGTTTTGACTATTTTTTTTTTCTTTCACTAGCTATATATTAATTAAGCGGATATGTTCTTCCCGTTCTCAATTTTGAAAATCCATTTACAGATGATTGTGAAATAATTTAGTCCTGTATTTAACACTCTTTATGTAATTTTTCTGCACTCGAAATAAGTTGCGTTGATATCGTTGGGCAAAGAGCAAAAGTATTCAAGTTTCTGCATTTGCTTGAACAATTCGACCAGATTGTATTTCAACCTCAAGCATGTCTTATTGCCCAGGCCGTCGTTTGTGCAAATAATGCTCTCTTTGGAATATTTCTCACCATCAATGATAAACATATTTCCATCTTTCTTGGTGACAAACTCTGAAACCGCCTCATTGGTGGCCTTCAAGGACTCTGCAGACATTTGTCTTACTTTTGCTTCGCCATCAGCCGAGATTTGATTCAACGTGTGTGCAATATCGGACTCCGCATTGGGGGCGATTCCAAGGGGACTATGCGAACGCTGTTCAATTTGCAGAGACTTGATCTCGGGAGACTTAGACTTGGATCCGAAAGGAAGCCAAACCATTTTTTAGTTTTTAGAGAGGAGAGATCTTCCCCACATGCACTTCGTCAGGATTTCATTTTATTGCGGATCACACGTGCAGGACAGGGGACATATTCCAGGATGACTAGAGGCATAAGTTAAGAGACTCATTAAGATACGCCAAAGACCTCTCGTATTGGTAAAAGCCGATATGGTGAGCGGATTTAGAGGCTAAACGCTCATTCACTTCTTTTTTCAGTAGATCATCACTTGATTTCTCGTAGAATTTTTTCACATCACCCACCCAGTTGTACTTATGATCATACTTGATCACCAGTGGGGTTTCCCGTTCCATCATGATCATCGTACGTAACACACTGGTCTCACGCCTTGGTTTTGAAGACTCCTTTAAGTCATCATAAAACTTTACTTTGGGAACAGGCCCTTCAGGTTCACACGTAGCATTGAATATGAATGCGTAAGTATTGACAAGTCTTTGGGCTAAAGAATCATCCAGCAATTGATCCTCAACATCAAGAAATTTGTTGCGGCGAACATTGAAGTCTTGCCGAGAAAACCTTCGTCTGAGTAGATTGCAAAAATCATTTTGTTGATTCTGACTTTCGCTTACCATAAAGCGTAACTTATAGATTCTTTTGTAGACACAGGTCAGTCTCTGGCGAGACGGAAGACTCATGAGATAATCTTTTGAAATATGAGATGTGATCGGTTTCGATACCTCGAGACGTGGACCTATATTTGTATAATTTAATTTCATATGCATGTCGTTTTATTGTCTTTTGAGTCCCGGGTCATTTTGAGACGGGGATGAGATCGCTGCTACTCGACGCGATTCGCATGCTCGCATGCCCAGTATTATGGCGGCAAATAACTATTGAAACACACCCTTGTGATTAATAAGAGTTCCCATTTACAACTATCTCCACACGTTTCTAAACCATAACCAAGAAAAAAAGAAAGAAAAAAAACATCAGGTCATTATTTATTAGTCACTATGCCAGGAGAAATGTTTTTCAACCGAGGGTCCAGCATATTTGGCATGTCATATTACGAAAAAACCCATTCTCTTGCCTCACAAGATGTCGATACCAACACTATCTATGTTGCTTCTTCAACACTTAGAGTACGTCCAAAATTAAATATCAATCGGGTTTATACGATTCTAACAACTAGATCTCGGTGGATGTTTTCATTAATAAACATCACCTCAAGGAAGAAGGTACACGCAACTTGCTCCAGCGTCAACTCGAAAACGCGTCGGTGTGGAGAAGTCTCATGTTTTCAATTCTAGAAAATAATTTCGACGAAAGTAGTTACGATAGAAATGTTAGTACCTTGTCGCTTAACTTACGATGTGATTTGTTCGAACCAATTATCCCAGACTTGGCTCATGCAAAGAACGTGCGATTTTTGCAGCTACTCGAAATAAAATACGAGTATTGGAGTCCACATCACACGGTGTATTTTGAAGATCTTTTCGAAACGCTCCAATACCTGCTTACCTCCCTTATTATGAATCTTGAATTCAAATATCCTTTCGTTTTTTCTTACTATGGGAAGCAGCTAGTAAAAATCAATTACAAAAGTCTCATTAAAAATTCGACGTTGCTCGCCACACCCTTGGATAATTCGGGCGTGCCTGACCACAACAAGATTTTGGCTACAGTGCTTCAAAAACTCCAGCGGGCGATTTTATACGAATTTAATATTTTGAACGTCATGAAAGAGTGTGAGATTCGTCCATGGCAGGCAAAGCTGTGTCGCAAAAATGATTCTTGCAGCCGAGCTTCAAGATCTCGAAAATCCATCAAGCTGAGAGGCTTTGATTTGTGTCCTTTGCGGGTAGAGCCTGCGCCTGCGTCAGAAGAAAATTAAAATTAGATTATCATACTGTAGAAGAGTCGAAATTTAAAGGAGCAGGTGCATTTTCATTTAAGCTTGATTTTTTTTGGAAGGTATTTCGCGATTTCCTTTTGACCCAAATCAGGATTTTTTGTAAACATGCATGGAATGCGAAGCAAGTGCATTAATTTTGATTCGAAACCCTGATCTAGATATTTCCTATACTAAACAGCATCATGTCATTCTTCCAAAATTTTAATACCCACTCTTTACGAACCACAAGAGGATTCAAGTTGAAACCAGGCTCCACTATATCCAGCCCTCAGCATACAAATACCACGGCTTTTCCCCCGTTACCCAAGAGCCAACTCTCTCCCCAAGACTCACCGTTTGTTGATCAAAGCAATGCTTTTCAGGCTGTAAACACAAACAATACCGTGCAGAATGTGACATCTCACAAAGATATTAGAAGCTACGCCGAGCAAACTTTGGGATCTGACAATGCTTTAATAAATGCAGTAAAGCTCCCAAAAGACGAGGACGTCAATGAGTGGTTGGCAGTACACGTTGTGGACTTTTACAACCAGATTAATATGTTGTACGGTACCATTACAGAATTTTGTTCTCCAAAGACATGTCCTCGAATGATTGCTACAGAGGAATACGAGTATTTATGGCAGGAAACGGCCTCGTCCGCGGGTGGTGGTGTGACTTTGAAAAAACCAGTTTCCTTACCAGCCTGTGAATATGTCGAAAACCTAATGAATTGGATTCAAAACTTTTTTGACAATGACAATATTTTTCCGACAAAAATCGGTGCTCCTTTTCCGCAACAGTTCCCAAGCTTGATCAAGACCATTTTTAAGCGTCTCTTGAGAATTTATGCTCACATTTATTGTCACCACTTCCACGAAATTTCCGAACTAGGTTTGCAAAGTCATCTCAACACGAGCTTGAAGCACTATGTTCTTTTCAGCAATGAATTTGATTTGATAAGCCGCAAAGATTACGGCCCTTTGGAAGACCTCATCCAAACAATGTTGAAAACCTAAAGACACAGCTACGAGATAATATGATGTAAGAAAACGAAGTCTTTATCTATAAGAGCTCTAATTGTGCCATCATGCATAAATGATCAGAAGGGTACATTTCTGGCTGTGGTAAACCAAAATTCATTTCCTCCTTTCCTGGCATTTTAAGTAAGCTCAAGAGCCTCATTTTTGACAATTGCGTGAAATCTTCCAAACTATCCACCTGCTTGTGGCAGGTATTCTTCCAATCGCAGATAACGCAAATATAGTCGATGAGTCCTTTCCAAGTGTCTGTCCAGTTCGAAAAGAGCGGCTCATTTTTAGAATTGTCGAGGCCGGAATTCTCAGAATGAACAATGCTATATCCGACGGAATATAATGAGATGGCTCTCAAGTAAACATTGTTATGAAGGTCTTGAATTTTAGATATCTGATTCAAGGTCTCTGATGTGAAATTAAAATGTTCTGGGTCTGGATTTTCGTCTTCGCGATCCGTTTGGCCATACCAATCGTGAACGATAGACCTGCCTAGCCCATTCTTTGTGATTCCTTGGTATTCTATTGGCTTCTCTGTTATTGATAAATAGGCAGCATCAAACGGTTGAGAATTAAAATCTCCGGCAAGATAGGTGTAAAACGTTAGTTCTGAACCAAAGAGAGTACGTGTGTTCGAAGCAAACTTTTCACACTGTTTGAGCAAAATGTAGGCTTGCCGAGTTCGCTCAAATGATGCAAACGCATGCCAGTACAAATGGGTGGTACCAACTATCAATCCCTTTTTTGAGATTGACGAGCAACCTTCAAGGAATTCCGAATTGAATGACAAGTAGACAAAAAGCCCAACATTATCTGTGATTTTTGATCTTTCCATTCCCTCTGTAATCTCATTATCATAGTCAACTAACATATGCAGAACGCATGCAAATTTCAGTGCATTGAAGGCTATGGCGATGCCATGTTTTTTCTGGCGAGAGGCATGGAAAACAGCTTGATATCCTAAGCTTTGTAGTCTTGGTTTCCACTCGGTATCCCATGTTGCAACGTCCACCTCTTGTAGGCAAAGCACGTCCGGTCTGTAGTCACCAATCTCTTCGAACATGACTTTGGATCTGTTTGCCCATCGAAGCGCAGTGCCACTTGTAGGGTATCGCTTTCTATTCACAAGAGCCTGTGCTAAAACATTATATGTCATTATGGATATCTTAGGTCCATTTCCTGGTTTTGAATTGGGTATGGCCAATAATGGCCTGCGGATATATCCACGAGTCTTTTCTGGGGAAGAGACAGATGATTCTTCAACAGTCACACCCATTGGAGCTTTACCGGAAGATCGTTTCATCGGGCGTTTGTTTGATTGGATCTTTTGAGCTTAATAAAATTTTCAGTGTTTCAAAGAATGTTCAGGGTAGTGCATATCCAACCCCAGTTTTTTTGTTGTTGATGTGCGGATAATGTCCCCAGGGTAGGGTAATATCAGCACGCCTTATGGAAATTGTGATCCAAGGTACAAAGCGGATGAGTAAAGAAATGAAATCAAATAGATAATAAAAAAAGGGGAACTAACTCCTAGAAAAGCATTGTCTCTTGAATGCGTCGCGGCTCGTGAAGTGTTGCTTTAACATTAAAATTCCCTCCAATCTGGCTAAAAATGCCCGAAGCTCGCCATTTTTGATTGTAACTTTTATTTTTCTTACTTAAGTATTTTTTTTTTTTAGGTAACGCTTTATTGGGACAGAAACGTTTTGAAAAATTCTTTAGAAGCCTACCTTAGTTCTTGTGAACCAATAGCTCTACTTCAATATATTAAATTTTCATCTGGAGAGTCCAAATCTGTTTCTTCTGAAATCACCGAGACTTCATCATCAGAGTCTTCTGGAAAGTCGATAAATCTGAGTAAAACTCCTGAAGCGGTCTCATACTCTCTTATTTTTGAACTATTCAGTAAGTTCAATAAAAGAAAGTCGTTCTCTGTGGGAAAAATCTCCAGAGACGAAAGTTCTCCACTTGCTCTTGGGCTTTCTTCCGGAGATATAGAAGCCGTCCCTCCAAGATCAGCTTCTGTTGGCTGAATAGGGCTAACAAGAAACAAATCTTCCTCCGATGCAATGGGCAGATCAATTAAATTATCGGAAGGAAACAATTCATTGGCTATTTTATTCATCCCTTTGAAATCATTTACACTATTATGCTCCTTGTAAGATCTTTCCACACTCAAAGCGTCTGGTTTCTCCGACGAAGGGCCCCGTTCAGAAAGTCTGCCATATGTTTTATGACTGGAGAGCTCTTTAGAACGATCAAACAGCAATTCAGGATCCCTTGGGTGTCCTCGAACTGCCAACTCATAAAGCGAAATGGTCTGACAAACCTTGAGAAAGTAGAATAATACAAGGACCAAGTATGTTGAATTATGCATAAGTGAGCGGTGTAAGTACTGAAGTAGAGAGAATGGAAAAGAAAAAAAAAAAAAACGAAAAGAAAGGGAAGCGGACTCGATAGAGACAGTCCTTATATATTTATTGAATTAAGCAGGTTTACATAACCGCGTAGTTGGACATGACCAGAATCACAAAAACGAAGATAACAATAGAATTATAAAAAAGCGGCTTTTAACCTCGAACGGAATTGTATGTGAATCAGATGAATCGCTCAAGTCACTCGCTTGCTAAAATGCGACTTGATGAAGCCATGTCTTCGAAATACTCAGACAAATATTGTACAAAAAACCGAAAAGTCCTCGAATAAGTGAGATGGGATTCATTAACTCTTGCAAATTAGGTCAGTACCCCGAAGAATTATAGGCCACTTTGACTGGATTAGGAAATGGTCAGAAACCCACTGCGCCGATTTTGCCCTGACTAATGACAGGTTGATGTGATCTGCAAGAAACTTAAACTAACAAACCGCGTCAAGAAATTTCTCCTTTCAGCTCTGGGTTCATATTGTGCATTTCATTATGACCAAAAAGAACCTAAAGTTGTACTGCTTTTTAAGGCACCTGAAAGAGACTAAAACGTTAGATCATTGTTTTGAAGGCCTATTGTCAAAAAAAGAAGTCGGCGATTCCCGCACAATCAAGTAAAATAAGATCTGAAAACAAAGCAAGGCAAAAAAAAAGAACTCCCGAGTTGAACAGAAGAAGGAAGAATTCCAGCTAGTGGCCGAGATAAGAAAACTTGAAAGCTTGGAATAAAGAAGAAGAAGAAAAAAAGAGATGAGGACCAAAAATGCAGGTAAGAAGTTGAGCAATTACGAATTTCGGGATACCCCGAAAATAAAGAAACCATATAGCAGGCTACACAATAATTGTACGGCAAGTTCCACTATCCACACTTGGATTAGTTCAAAAAGATTTGATATACGATCACTTAAAACTGATAAATCTAATTCCTTTGTCCTCATGAATTTTTTGTAAATCAATTTCCCCCACCTCGAAGCAGAAGGTGGTAGTTAACTAGCAGGTCAAAATCAAAAAGCCGTGTATAGATTTCCTTCCAGGCATGACATCAATCCGCAAAACTCTTTTCTTTTGTTTCAAAAAGAGTGAGAATTTTAAATCGATATTAAAAAATTAATCACAAAATCACGCATATTTTATCATTGTTTCAAACAACAACAAGCCTTCAAGCTTATGCACGTTGGCTCGGGCTTATTTTTTCGCAGTCGACTCCAGATTCTCACTCCGGGTTCCTCCGCAACAGACCTTCGCTAACAAAGCCATAACGCCATTATCGATAAGTCCACGTGCATTACTCCGGCCAAAATAAGGAAAAAAAAAATTGATAAATCATGATAAATATGACGAAATACCTGGAATTAGACGAAATACGTGGTTTGTTCAAACAGATTGATACCTTGCAAGCGCAAGTGCTCCAAAAAACCAGACTTATTTCTGGTAGTGGTCAGACAACTTCTGAGAATAAACCAGTCGAATTTTCCAGGGAAGCTACGGCGAAAGCTGCCACCGTGCTTATCCAAAATATTCTGGACTTGGTCTGTGTGGTGCAACTAAAAACGCAGCAGCTCCCGGAGCAATCGATCGCTGATCACTTTCTTCAGGAAACGCTTGAGCTCTATCAGGGCAAAATTAAGCATTTACGTCGAAGACTAAAAGATAGCCAATTGGCTGCATACGCAGAAGAAAATGCCAACTTGCATGAGCAGCGGCTTCGAGAGTACTGCCCTGAGATAATAGAGCACATAGCTGATCTGGAAAAGTCTGTTGATGCCAGAGAGGCGTTATTCGCTGACAGATCTACTAATCATGAAGGTGGAAAAGATAAAAATAAATCCATTGGGGAGCAGATATTGACACAGAACAAAAACATCACTTCTAGTTTACAGCACTCAAAGCAGCTTATGACCATGTCGGTGATGCAGACGGAGTTGAATATCGATACGCTCGACCAGCAATCAAAGGATTTGACACAACTCAACGAAAAGTTGATTGATATGGAGGCAGTTTTGGGTAAGTCTAAACAGATTGTCAAATTTATTGAGCGCCAAGACAAACATGATAAGAGACGTATATACGCTGCTATTGGGTTTTTGCTTCTTTGCTCAGCATGGGTTCTCTGGAGAAGAGTCTTGAAAATGCCTGTCAAAATTCTTCTTTGGTCCATTCTCAAGGTTTTTGGAGTTTTAAACTGGGCTAACACTGTCACTAAACGAGACTTTACAACAGCCAAACAACCCGCTGATACTTTGGCAGCTACTGCAACAATTTTGGAAAGTGCCCTTTCGACCACCGAATTTATTGCTGTAACCCAAAAAGAAAGGGAATCAAAGGAAACCGATTTATATCTGGGGTCTTTACTAAGCAGTCCTGTAAGTGAAACGATGTCAAGCTGGTCGGAACCGAGCATTATGAGTGCAAGTATAGGGTCAAACCCCGACAGTATATTTGAAGAATCAGGCGACTTCACCGGCACATTTATCCAAGACATGACTAGCGAACAGACTGTTTTGACTTGGGAAGGAATGATCTCTGATCCGACTGAGGCATCAGAGCCTTCTTTTGTGAAAGATGAGGTAGAGATCATGCCAAATGATGATTTCCCACATGACGGAATTCTTAACTTCAGTGGCCAAAAGATTGAGTCAGGTGATGCTTACAATTATGATGAGGAATTTACTACAGCACAGGGGTGGAGCGAAAAGTTTGATGAAGCTTTTGAACTGGATTCGGTGAATAAGAAGGACACGACCAAGTCATTTTACGGGAGAAACCAAAAACAAACTGCCCCGTCTAGTGATTTCGACATGAGACCTGACGACATTTATGATCTGGCCAGTAAGGAATATAGCCTGGCCGATTCTGTTCATGAAAATGAAGACCGTGTTGATGATCAAGCCACAGAAAAGGAACCAAAGAATAAAGCAAATTTAGAGCCAGAGCCTTTTCAAGAAGCAGAGCAAACAATCGATTTCA
This sequence comes from Metschnikowia koreensis, assembly GCA_030569435.1. Classification (NCBI taxonomy): domain Eukaryota; kingdom Fungi; phylum Ascomycota; class Pichiomycetes; order Serinales; family Metschnikowiaceae; genus Metschnikowia; species Metschnikowia koreensis. The sequence continues at coordinate 7,314 of JAJMKX010000326.1, read as the reverse complement.
GAAATTCCGGCGAAAGCACTTATTCAAATGAGGATGAAGTTCACGGATTGCATGATCCGGGGGTCATTTTGAGCGAAACTTTCGATAAGGTTTCAGATCATTCTATTGAGAATGGGGATGCCCCTCTCGAAAGTGCTAGTCAACAAAACCTACAAGTTCAAGAAGGTGCTCAAAATTCTCCCTTTCAAAATCAAAATACTCGCTATGAAGTGCAACAAGAAGCACACCATGACTCAGCCGAAAGTGTGGAGATAAAACAAGAGGAGGATTTTCTTCCGAAGTTTGCGAACGAGCACGATGGCTCGATAGAATGGAGAGAAGGAGATCACCCCCTAGAAGTACAGCTTATCAATGAAAGCACACTAAAGCAGGAACACGGAAAGCCGTCGGAAATTGACGTCGGGGAAAATGGGGAAACTTGGATTGGTAAGAATCCGACAGATTCAATTCAAAGGAATGAACACGTGCATGATGAGCTATAAACTGAAAAAATTTAATAAATTGATACGCGTCTATTTCTATTAGTCTATAGTAAAGATTTCCAACCCATCGCTTTAAAAAGTCTCAACTTTGACGCTCGAACCGTGATTCTTCGATGATTCAAGAGCCGCGGCAATGATAGCCAAGTGGTGGAAAGCTTTTGCTGGAGGAACAGTCACAAGAGACTTATCCTTGGCTTCTACAGCTGCAGCAAAGTTCTTAAACTCTTCTTTGACGGCATTGACCTCATCCACCTCAAGGACAGTCTTTTGAGAAGCTTCTTTATTGTTGGCACCTGTTTGGTACGTGATAGTAGGCTTGGGCAAAGAAGGAGAAAAGTCGTAGGTGATCGAGCCGTTATCTCCGTAGATGATCAAGCTGGTGCTCTTATCAGTAGCTCCAAAGGCAGAGCCATAAGTGAAAGTACCGATGACACCGGAGGTCAATTTGAAGGTAGAAAACAAAATATCATCAGTACCGCTCTCTTTTCTGACTTGTCTTGTGTGTCCACTGACATATTCAACGTTGCCCAAAATCTCAGTAAGCAACGCCAATTGATGGACACCTCCATCACTCAAAAAACCGCCAATATGTTCAGGGTTTTGTCTCCAGGACGTGGCCAAGTACTTGTTGTCGGCATTCCATGGGCCCGTGGCCTTGTATGTAAACGAAACAATGTTTCCGATTTGGGGCAAAATCTCCTTCAACTGACCGATACTAGCGAAGAAAGCCCACTGCTCCAAGATACCAATGGGCAATTCGGTAGAAGAAGCAAGCTCCACGATCTCACGTGCCTGTTTCATGTTGGCAGCAATTGGCTTTTCAAACACAATGGGCTTGTTGTGTTTGATGGCATTGCGCACAATGTCGACATTGTTCTGTACGGGCAACAAAGCATCAATGAAATCAATACCTGGATTCGCGAGAAGCTCATCCACACTTTCATACACGTTATCACTAGGAATACCGGCTTTTTCCGCGAAAGCATCTGCCTTACTTTTGGTTCTGTTATAAGCAGCAACAGGTGTGAGATTGTCAAGACTCTGGATCACAGGCAAATGTGCGTCCGAGGCAAAGATTCCGGTACCAACAATTCCAACGTTTAAAGTCATTTTTTTTAAAAAAATTTGTCAATCTGTCTGTGAGATTAGTATTAAAAATGTAGTGAAAATTCCAGGTTTGTGGTTGCAGGCCATCTATTTATAAGACGCCGCGGTGGGTTGACTTTTATGTGAATTACGAGCCCTTGGCCCACCGGCGTGGAGGAGGAGCCTGGGCAATGCATGAAAGCGGGGGAAACCAGGAGCCCCGCGTGGCGTGAATATTGTGAATATCGAGAATACACTCTGTAAAGACTCAAAGGTTTCGAAACAACCATTTTTTGAGATTATTCACCAGCGGTTTTCTCTCTCTCTATTTCTATTTTACTCTTAAATGATCCGGCGGCTCATATACATGATGTATAATATAGAAGGAGATTTGAGGTCCATCCACGATATTTTGTTTTTCCCTTTCTTGTGAAGTACTACACTAGGGTTCAATTTTCGTCAATTTCTTACAACTCAAACATGATTTCCAGGCGTGTAACAAATTTGAAACACCATAACAGATCCAACAATTCTCCGAATATTCTCCCGAAAATGCGTTAAAGAGGAGAGCGCTCAAAATAAAAACTAGCAGAAGAGTGCATCAAAGCCCCCATATGTTTGGGAAAAACTTCATTTTCTAGGAGTTTGTGCTGAATCTGTCATGATGATTTGTCATCATTGCTGCCTTGACGCCAATTTTAGGCTCACGTCTGTGGCATTTCGACTATAAAAGTTACCCCCCCACGCAACTTGCCTGGGGCAGCGTGTTATCTGCAGCACATGCGCATGTAAGAGTGTCCGAAAGGGTTCGTTTGGGGGTACTTTGTGCTCCCCCACGGGTGGGAGTGTTGCGAATGTTTAAAGTAGAGAAAGATCACTAAATTATACAAATTTGAAGAGTGAGAACATTAATAACAATAATGAAAAAAGAAAAGTATTATCGGTGAAAAAACAGTAGGTTGCGCCTGTGAATGCATCTGCATCTGCTTCATAGTTCTGGTCGGTTTCTTCGGAGATGAGTACTCTAAAAACTTTGCCTATATTCGTCAAGAAATTCCTCCTTCATCATCATAATAGAATTTTTTTTTGTCAAAATGGCTCCCAAGCGAGTAGGTTGCATCTTAAAAGTTTGGCGGAATGCTTTTCATCCGTCATTGGTGGCGAAGCTTAGAACTGACCAAGACGTGCATATGACGCCGCGACTGGAAATATCAACCAGAGACTGCACTGTCGGGTAAAGGGACATCCCTAGAACATATTATAGAACAAGATTAATTATGGCATCCGATTCTCTGTTGCTTGATACTGAAAAGGCGCAATCAGTCGAATCTTCAAGCGCTTCAGTGTTGGAAGATCTGACTTCCCCGGCAACTTTAACAGTTCATGGTGATTCGTCCAGTGATGACTTGACAACTAAAGAAAACAGTGATACACAACAAGATGATGGAGAGGAAGACGACGATTATGACCCTGAATTGGCGCTTAATGTTCCCGAGCCGTACAGTTCACGCCCATCTGAAGTTGCTTCATACACAGAGCCTGAAGCTTCAAAAACAGGCTCAAACATGGCCATAATTTCTGGTGCGGATTCTGAAAGCGACTATGAACCTGAACTTCCAGCTGAAATTTCTGTAGGGGCCGCAGAAATGGACAACATAGGAAACACGAATGACGAGGAACAATTAAAAGAAAGTACTCAAGAGAGCAAAGTGGACAACATAGAAGAAGGTAATGCACAAGAACTGGTGCAAAATACCACGCAAACCTCACCCTCTGTTGAACAAGAACAAGAACCCGAAACGGAATCTGAATCAGATGATTATGATCCTGAGCAGTGCCTTGAACTGGAATCAGCAGAAAAGGAACTAGCGTCCACTTTGCCACCTAAACCTGCTGTCCAACAGAACCAGGATTTACCAACGAATGCACCTGATCTTAAGGAAGCATACGAGGCTATCATGCAAAGTGAAGTGGTGAGACTGGATTATTTCGTCCAGCTTTCGAAGGAAAAGCAAATGGAAGTCATCCAGGAACTCCTCCGTGAAAAACATATCGCTTTACCTGGAACAGCTTCTGAGCATACCATCTACTCTAATCAAACTCATCAAAACCAAAGCTTTGCACGCATCAACTCGGGCGGTGACCCTGGCCGTCCCTACCTTTCCATTCCAATGACAGAAGAAGAGGAAAGAGCTTATGAACAATTTCTTGTGGCCGAATCTGACTTCTTCAAGTTTGGTGAAGATCTACCTCAGGAATCCAGACTTTTCGTGGGGAACCTCCCCTCAAATTCGATAAAAAAAGAAGATCTATTTCGTATATTCAGTCGATATGGAGACTTGTTGGAAATAACAATCAAGGCTGGCTTTGGTTTTGTTCAATTTAAAACGCATGAGGCATGTGTCACATGCAAGAATCTGGAGGCAAGCATACCGCTTCACAATAGACTATTGCGGCTCGACTATTCTCATCTGCGGAAACATATCCAGGATGGAAAGGAAAATGGTGGCCGCGGAAGGGAGCGTCCAGCTGAAGATGGACTCCAAGAGTCCGATTCTAAGAGGACAAAAACCGATGTTGTAGATGTCTATGTTCTTATCACGGACCAGACGGAAGAAAAAACTTTGAGTGATTTTGAACAAACTTTGCAAAACGATAAGTTAACACACTCCCAAAAGAATATTGGGGAAGATGATCCAGGGGAGGAAATTCGTGAAGCCGCATACCTGGGCGTTGTAGGTGTGTGTGTCATCAAAGATGAAAAGGTTGATCTTCAAATTTTCGAGGAGACTGGTGACGGAGGCGTTAAATTTGACGAATATCTCGATATTGAACCCTTAGCGGCTTGCGAAATCGTTGTTAATGCCAAGCGTGAACAAGAAAAAAAGATGTCCGAATTGACCAGATCCATCCCATCCAAAAGCACAGACCGATCAAGTAGATACAAAGAAGGTCTAGTGAAAGTCAAACATAACGCATATCAAGATGATAAAAGAGGAAACTTCGATAAATCGTACCCTAAGCTCAATTACAACGATAGAGGCCGTGGTCCTGGGAGACAAACATGGCAAAGAAATAATGGGTTTCAGGGACGGTCGAGAAATGATTGGGATAACGAAACACCATATCGTGGCCATCCGGGACAAGGAACACGAAACTTTTCCGAGAGTCATAGCCCGGGTTATAACTCTAATCTGCCTCAGATACCTACCTACAATGCACGTCAAAGAGGTGGTCACCACTCTCAAATGCAGCGTGGGTATGATAATCAAGTTTATGGACGCCACCCGTATCAGAATTCCGGAGGGTACCAGGGACATCCACGTCAAAATTTTCAAGACCAAAATCAAGATGGGCCCCGCTATTACAATGGCGAACTGGGATTCAACGGCATTCCTTCGCTGTATTCCCACCCATCTCGAGCATCTCAAGTGACACATGTCTCGGCACCAGCTCCAGCCGACCCAGCTTTGATGCAAACCTTGCAAAATCTTGACCCAAACACCATGCGTAGCGTTGTTGCTATACTACAGCAACAAGGGGGAAATCCAGGGCCTTCACCAGGAACTCCTTCTTCTAATGTTTCACCACTGTACTATTCTGGGCAGTTATCAAACTTTCAGCATGTTAGCCCATCCGCTCAAGTGAATTCTCTCCTTGCGCAACTACAGTCTCAACCATCGCCAATGACACATTCCGTTCCAGCTCCTTATTCTCAACAACCTCAACCGCATCAACAATATAATAGCGCACCTCCGCAACAACCTCAACCTAACGAGGCCTTGATGAATATGCTTTCAAGATTAGGAGGTCAGTAGTGCATAAAATAATGGTCATTAAAAATAATTCGAGTTGTAGTTCAAGGCTTCAGAACCGTTTAATCCAAATTCTAAAAGCATTCACCATTTCTTATCTATTCTTTTTTTTTACCTGATGTAATTAATACTCATAGTGTAATATCGATTAAGATCTCTCCGTCCATAAAGACATGTAAATACAATAATTACTATTGGGGAAGAAAAATAGAACGAGTACACGTGGTCATTCATAAGATGCTCGAAGAGCAATTAATCAACCTCATCCACAGTGTTGAATTTTAATTCTTCAGCGTTTGGGTTTAACTCATCGTCGTCAATTTGAAGATTCTCATCATATTGCTCTTTCAATCTCTCAAACTCCTGCTCATTCTCTAGCACACCACTGATACCAATTACATTACACTCTTCAAAAACCTCCAAGACCTTTTCGGCATCAACGATTTTCATCAGTGCAAAAACTTTATTCACTGCATCCAAGGATCCTGTTTGGATTGCTGATTGCATTTCAGGACTCAACTTCGTGACGAAAATTTCATAGTCATGTGTTCCCTCTTCAGGGGTATTGACCAGCAACTCGGTACTATCATCTAAAGCTTTCAATTGAATTAAAGCCTCCTCTCCATCGCCACTGGCTTGTTGTTCCAGCAGAATAACCTCACATCTTTGTTTGATATGCGTCACGGTATTCTCAACATCTTGAAGGAAAGCTTTGTTAGCAGGCAGACCAGCATCTCTAAGCTTAGAGAAAAACAATTTCACGGCTCTGATAGTCTGGTCTCTGTTTGCCTTCGGCCCTGCCAACTGTGAAACATACTGTAGCAACAAGGACTGGTAGATAACCTGGCGAGATTTTTCGGTATCACCTTCAAGCTGAAAGTCAAACGCAGTCATAACTAAAGAATCTTTTTGGTTTTCGGTACAGATTGATGGATGTTTGATCAAAAACTCAGCACTTTTTTCCAAGTTTTTGTATGGAATCTTAGCAAATTCTGCAGTCTCAGGGCGCACTTCTAATTCATCATAAAGCTCCTGATCAGTCTTAACTTGTTTAGTTTCTTTCTCAGCACCTGCTGACACAGAGGCATGCGAATTTTCGGTTGATTCTAACAGCAGAGAATTGAGAATTTCTGTGGTTGTGGTTCTAGTTTTCTGCGTATCTTGAGGAAATGTAGCAGTGGACTTTGCAGTGGAAGGAGCAGTCTCTTCCTCTTCTTTGTCCTTATTTAAAAATGAGCGGTCAAATCCCGTGTGATAGTCATCACTACTGATCAACAACGACTTTTGGTAGATCAAATCATCAAGTTTGATAGATTGCTTCAGTAAAAGATCATCAATCTTTGATCGGTGTTCTTTCAAGTACCGCGCCAAGGCCGATCCATCAACAGCTGCATCTTTATGATCTTCTTTTACCTGGACAATCAAATCCTCAATCATTTCATTGTATGGGGGTGTATTTTCAATTTCTTCCTCGTCGAAAGTCAAGTCTCTTAATCCCTTCCTCATGGAATCTCCTTTCTCCTGCTTCAATTTCTCATAGTCGAATTTTTCGCTGGCATCAAATTCAGCGTTGAGAACAGCCATCACTTTCCTGGTGTCATTGAGCTCGGAGGCTGGCACCTGCAGCATAATATAGTCCACCCGCTTGTTCAATTTTGTGTACATAGTCAATTGGAGCAAGATCGATTTAATTTCTAAGTTACGCTGTTGGCGCTTTTCGTGAATATCCCTCTGTTTCCATTTGATGAATGACTTTTTATCGACGTTAGGGTGCACCTCGATATCTGAGTCATCAGACAATTCAATCTTGTCCCATTTGGAATAATCGATAGGCATTTTAGGTTATCTATTTGTGTTCGCTTCTTCTAAAGTTATTCAGAAACGTGCTGTGTGAGAAATAGGTTTCGTGACTCTTGCGAGGGGAGATCACA
>JAJMKX010000325.1:0-44518 GCA_030569435.1 Metschnikowia koreensis | reverse complement strand
TATTCTTTTAAGTTAGTTGATCTAATTGAAAGAAAATTCAATGACATTATCTGCCACTGCCACCCGCGAACAAGAGAGCAATCATGGGATTTGTGAGGAAACTTCAAGTACCCAGACAATCTACGGCTTTCGCAAACACAGGGCACTTTCAGTCTCCTACTCTCCGCAATTTTCTCGATTCAATTCACAATCGTGCGGGACCAACAAATCTGATCCATCTTATGGAGAAACTGGGTATTTGGCCCCGTTGAACCAAATCTATGATCAAGGAGCGGGAGACTCGCGTCATGTTCGAAGGTTATCGGTGGATGGCTCGGGGTCTAGGTCTAAAAAATTTCTCATTGAAGATATCGACACTACCCTAGACACGCTCTTGCAAAATGAGGATACAGACCATAACCATCAAATTACTATTGACGACACCGGCCCCAAAGTATTGCATCTTGGCACTGTCAATTCCGATGGCTTTAGGACTTCTGCCGTGAGGGGTACGTATATGCTCTCGAATCTTTTACAAGAATTGACGATTGCTAAAAATGGTGGCCACACCTCGATGCTTCTTGACGAACTGAGGCTTAACGAAAACCCTGTTCAGCGTATGAAACGCTTGATCACCACGCAGTTTTGGAAGAATCTTACTCGTGTTATCACTGAAGATAATGTATTTGAGATGGCTAAGGATACCAAAATGGTGGATGAAATGGTGGATACAAACGGGAATGTGGTCCAGTCAAGGGAAAGCGTCCGCATCTATATTCCCCATGACCGCAAAGACCAGTTCGAGTATTATCTGTCAATTCAGAAAAACAATCGTCAGTTAAAATTTGATGTGCAGCTTCTTCCAGAAGTTATGGATGCAGATTACATCTACTCGATCAACAAAAAGCCAGGCCTCTTGGCACTTGAATCTAAACCTGATCCAAAAAAACACCGGAGTCTTATTCAAGAACCATATGTGGTTCCAGGTGGCCGCTTTAACGAATTCTACGGATGGGACTCGTACATGACCGTGCTTGGGTTGTTGACCGATGTTTCAGCTAAGGATCACGCACATTTGGACCTTGCACGTGGAATGACTGAAAACTTCATTTACGAAATCACCAATTATAATAAGATTTTGAACGCAAACAGGTCGTATTACTTGGGCCGCTCACAACCTCCATTTCTTACGGACATGGCTATTCAAGTCTTTAATAAAACACTCGAAATCGACCCAAGTAAGGAACAAGGAGCAATTGAATTCTTGAAGCGGTCTATTTTAGCTGCCATCAAAGAATACAAAACCGTTTGGTGTTCTAAACCTCGTTTGGATGAAGAAACTGGTTTATCCTGCTACCACCCCGAGGGAAGAGGTATACCACCGGAGACAGAAGCTTCCCATTTCGACTCTATTTTGGCAAGATACGTGGATAAACACAATATCACTCAAGAAGAGTTCATTGAAGCATACAACGAGAAGAAAATTTCTGAACCGGAGTTGGATGAGTATTTTTTGCACGACAGGGCAGTGAGGGAATCGGGCCATGATACTACGTACCGCCTCGAGGGAAAGGCTGCATATTTGGCTACCGTAGACCTTAATTCGTTGCTCTACAAATACGAAACCGACATTGCGTATGTTATCGAAACTTTCTTCAATGGCCATTTGCAGGACCCTGTCACTGGAAACGATGAGACACACTCTGTATGGACTGAAAGGGCGCAAGCCAGAAGAGAACGAATTACGAAGTATCTTTGGAACGAGGAGGACTCGATGTTTTACGATTATCATATCAAGGATAAACAGCAGCATAAATTTGAAGCGGCTACCTTCATCTGGCCACTTTGGGCTAAAGCAGCGACCACTTACCAAGCTGATAAGTTGGTGGCCAATTCGCTTCATAAACTAGAGGAGTATGGTGGGTTAGCCGGAAGCTCTGCTAAGTCAGTCGGCGAAGTGGGGTTAGATGGTCCCTCTAGACAATGGGATTACCCGTTTGGATGGGCTCCACATCAGATTTTGGCGTGGGCTGGATTGTGTAACTATCATCACGAGGGCTCAGCTCGCCGATTAGCCTACCGTTGGCTCTTTATGATGACCCGCGCCTTTGTGGATTACAATGGTGTAGTTGTGGAGAAGTACAATGTGCTCGAAGGTGCCGCTCCTCATAAGGTTGATGCCGAGTATGGGAATCAAGGACTAGATTTCAAGGGAGTCGCATTAGAAGGTTTTGGATGGGTTAATGCGAGCTACGTTGTGGGCTTGACGTACTTAAACGAACACGCCCAAAGAAGCATTGGAGCATTAATTCCCCCAGACGTGTTTTTGAAGTACTTAAATGAGGACCAGAGACTGTCTTACCTGAACTAAATCCTGGCTCATGATTCTTAAACGTGAACTATGAATGTTTAAAGCAATACGCCGCAAGGCAGAACGGTGTTCTAATAAGGGCTGTGACATTGAAAGATAAGCTTCATCGTGAAAAAAAAGTCAATCTGTAACTTGACATCTGAATATAGAGACTTGTATATTTGTTTAAACTAAAGTTTGTTTTGAATAGTTCTCGAAGAGTTTTAAATAGTGGAGCGGAATTAATGGCTCATCAGAATCTTTGACCGCACTTGCAGCAACAAATTCTCGCCCGACAACAGCCAAGGTGAGACACTTCTGCGAAATAAACACACTAAACCCGTACACCACGACGTAAACACATTTTGAATTTCTCTCAGACAGAAAGTGTGCGCTTAAATATAGCCATCATACCCCAATCGTACCCCAATCAATGATTCCTATACAAAAAAAACCCGCCTTGGGGCTTCTTTACAGATTATACAATAGAGAAACACGAAGATGTATCTCAGCTTCCTTCTCTTCTCGCGCACAAGAACCAAATAGCACGTTTAGGGCGGCCGTGGAAGCTGCCGAGAAGATGGTGCAGCCATCAGCAAAGAAATTCGACGATCCATTCTCGATTGTCAGTCACGAAATGTCAAATTTGGCCAAGCTGATCGCAAATTTAATTGGATCCGGCCACCCAATGTTGAACCGTGTCTCGAGCTACTATTTTGAAGCCGAGGGCAAAAACGTGCGCCCATTAATTGTTCTATTACTATCAAAGGCGTTGCTGCGGATTCCGCTTGAGCAAAGAAACAGGATAGTCATTGATACCGAGGATGTATCCGAACAAAAGGCATATGCTGGTGTACCTCAACAAACGGTGGTGGCAGGAAATTCTGTAAATAACTCGATCTCGCCCCTTGCCGTGTTGCATGGTATCAACCCACGGGTTATTTTGGACCCGTTATCGAAGCCTATGGACCAACTTCCGGAGTTGGACGCAGCCAACGGAATTCTTCCCAAACAGCGCAGATTGGCAGAGATCGTGGAGATGATTCATACCGCGTCGTTGCTCCATGACGACGTTATCGATTTGTCAGATGCCAGACGTGGCCGCCCCAGTGGCAATATTGCATTCACCAACAAAATGGCAGTCTTGGCAGGCGACTTTCTTTTAGGCCGTGCATCAGTGGCCATTGCCAGATTAAGAAACCCAGAGGTCATCGAGTTGTTGTCCACCACCATTGCAAACTTGGTTGAGGGTGAGTTTATGCAGTTGAAAAACACTGTGATCAATCACGATGAGTCTACTGTCACCAACGATGGTGATGTGAAGAAAATCCCTGTTCCCACTGGCAAAGTCCCGGTGAAACAGCATGAGTACTCGGTCTCTGCGCCAGTTGAAGTTGACCATAACACCAACGTTGACGCTGCATTCGAATACTATTTACACAAAACGTATTTAAAGACCGCATCTTTGATGTCTAAGCTGTCACGTGCAGCTGCGGTATTGAGCGGAGCCCAAGATAATATCATCGAAAACTGCTACGAATTCGGCAGAAACTTGGGGTTGTGTTTCCAGGTTGTCGACGACATGTTGGACTACACTTCCAGTGATGCAGCCATCGGTAAGCCCAGTCAGGCTGATTTGAAGTTGGGCTTGGCTACTGCGCCAATCCTTTTTGCATGGAGAGAGGAGCCCCACTTGGGTGAGCTTATCGCCAGAAAGTTCAGCGAGCCGGGGGATGTTGAAATCGCAAGGAGAGCCGTTCATAAGTGGGGTGGTTTAGAGAAGACTAGAGAAATGGCAGAGGAGTACTGTGCGAAGGCGTTGCTGAACTTGAGACTGTTGCCCGAGTCGGATGCCAGAAGCGCATTGGAGCTTTTGACCAATAGTGTCTTGACCAGAAAAAAGTAAATGGGTATTATAATTATGGCTTCGTATAGAATACAAATTACAGCATAAAGAAAAAAAAATGGTTTGAGTTTTAATTCTAATTGACCATCCCGCTATCAATAGTTGACGAGCCTTAAATTTATGTATTGACTCTTTCTTTATTCTGTATCTCTTAAAGACAAATTACCCTGACCACGGAGACAAAATTAACTAAATTGAAATCTATATCATGCTTCTGTTCAATTCGAAGCATCTCATCCTGAGCCAGGGGTGATCAAAAAGAAAAGATTTCTTCCCAAACCTGATCAACACTTGCTATTATTATTTTTTTCCAATATGTCGTATTTTTAGACGACAATCGATGCAAAAAATTTCGCTTATTTACAAAATAAAAAGTAAAGCTACCCCAGAGATAGCTAAGGCCAAAGATTTAACGTAGGTAAATTTGGTAGATCCTTCTGACTTTGTAAGACCGGCTGTGCTCAAGTGAGATCCTGTTGCTTGAGGAACAATCGAGGAAAGGAGAGATGTAGATGAGTATCCAGGTGCCTTCACGGCCAGAGGAATGCTGCTCGAGATAACCTCAATATCAGAACTGTTGGTGTATCTCACAGGTGCCAAAGAAATCTCGTAATCCTCCAAATTGTAAACAACATAAGCATGGCGAAGGAAATTATCACCCAAGGTTGCTTCAGGAAACATGTAGGGTGTGGAATTATCCTGAGGCACCAAACCCAAGTAGCACTTTGATGTCTTTTCGCCAAACACAGATTCATTCATGATCAAATCAGACAATGGAACCCTAATTTCAACTCCAGATAAGTTGTACACAAGATTGGCGGAGGAAGTGTTGTAGTTACAGCTGACTTCATAAGCCCCAGCCTTCTTGGAGTACTTACCATGCAACAGCGAAGCGATAGAATCTACGATTGCGACGGGGAGGTACGTCAAGGTGGTTCCGGAGTCCAATAAGCCAGCAAATGGAGCAGTATCCACAGTTACGTTTTGCGCGATTCCCTCGACGGTGACGGAGTCAACTTTAACATCAAAACTGATTGGCTGGGCGGCAAATAGGGGCTGAACATTCACGATAGGCACAGTTTGCAATTGTCCACTATACTTAGCATGATCCACGGCACCAAACAAGACGGATCCGCTCAGAGAGTTAAATTCGTTTAAGTAGAGTGAGTAGGCCAACTTGTTAATGACACCAGTGTTTTTCAAACGGATGGGAAAGTTTTCATATGTGTATGCGGTTTCGTTGCTTGCAAAGGAAGATGTCACCTCTAAGCCCGCAAAACCAATACCAAAGACACCATAATCGGATGTAGTATCATTAACGACAGCAATATTACAGTCAGAAACGTTCAAGCTACCAAAAGCAACGTAGTCAGTTCCCCACGTACCGTTTGCGAAACTCAAATCTGCATATTCAATCCCAAAAGGTGGCGCAGAAGAGTTAGCTTTGAATGAAAGGGAGTCATCTGTGTTAAATGAACCTTGCGAGGTACATGTAGCAGCATTCACCTTAGTCAAGGCTTGCAGAGTAGTGCTTTTGGAGGCTGCATAATCAGCCCTCTTCACAATTGGTTGGGCCGGAGTTTGATCGACCTCACGTTTAAAAAAATGGCCATCTTCCATGTCGTCCAAAGATCTTTTTAAGCTGGGTTGAAGGTAACATGAAACATCACTAGACATCACCCATAAGTCCGAGGAGCCGGTATCAAGAAGAAGAGTGTTTTCATCACCGTTGGATCCAACCTTAACAGTGGCTGCGTAGTAAGTAAGCGCATTCCCCAATTCAAGAACAGAATAGTTGCCCTTGGAGACAAACTCCTCGCGACCACCCTTAGTAGCCGCGGATCCAGAATTTCCTCTCAACACAGAAAAGTCTAGCTTCAAGTGTTCATTCAGATGGCGCTTAGGAGTGGTGGCTGCTGATGCTAAAGTAACAAGCAAAGCTGCGTATGGGAAATGCATCATGAGAGTATATAGGGATCTAGAACTCTATTTTCGAAATCGTCCTCAAAAAGCTTTTTAGAGCGAGGGGAAAAGAAAATTGGGAATTTCTCACGCTATTTATATGTAAAAGTGCCTACGCAACATTTTGCACGAGGCGTCATCAACGGGTATGTCTGATAAGGTCTTGCAGATAAAACGCGTCATGTGCTGTCAAGTGACTAACTTGGGAGGAGAAGTGCATCAAACATTCTCGACGGCTATCAAATCTCGAACATAAATAAATCGTTTGATACCTTCTGCTTTATTTATGTCCTGCTGGATATTCTTAAAGTGTTTTATGCTAACGTCTAAGGGACAAATCTCGACCAATCCGATTAGAACAGGAAAAAAAAAAGAAATTAAAAAAAAAAAACTGTTTGACGGAATTGACATGTCAGATTTCGTTAACAAAAATGCGACGCGAAGCCTCATGGGTAAGTGGCTCCAGATGACGTGCGTCGATCGGAGGGAGACTTCTTGATTTAAACGTCGAGGCCTCCAATTTCCGCAGTATTTTATTTGTCAGCTACTGTACCAAATCGAGTAAAAAGCATGAGATCTTGTTGCTACTTTCTTATCCATCAATCAAGTTAAGCGATATGCATTCCGCCTTGTCAAAAATACACACACTTTTTTGGCCAGAAATTGCATGATTCGTTTCCCTTCCGGAAAAATGCGTATGTATCATTTTCTGAGGCAGATGATTGGAGCGTGAAGCAAAAAAAGTTTTTTCTTTTTCTTTTTTTTTTTTTTTTTTTTTTTTTTACTTTTGCAGATACAACTCATTATTTAAGTCCGCAAGGCAGATCTTTAATGGACCACTTTTTTTTCCCCTTAACTTCAATTTCTTTATCATCGGTGAATCGGTGATGCGATTTTTGAAGCTTCGATTCAATTGCGGTAATCCCGCACTAGAAATCTTTGTTTTTATGGACCATAAAATTATGTCTAATCATTCTGTATCAAAGGGAGTAATTTTTGGCTTTTGAGAGTAATTTTCTTCAAATTTACTCCATCAACACCGCAAATTCTGTTAACCTAGTGAACACAATGTTTAACACTTTGCTTGTAGCTCCGGCAACTGCGACCGGTGAACTTTTCCTGAGGGTTACCCGGCACAAGTTCGCTCTGTATAAATATGATCCGCACGCCGCGAATCACCAACACCTTTTGTTCTTCATCGCCAGAAGATCAATTTCTTAAACGAACATGGTTCTTGCCTTTTACCAGAACCATCCGGGAATTGTCTTTGCCAATGGTGTATCATTTATTTTTGGGCATTCCAACAATGTTGCTAAATTATCTCATAATTAGCACATTTTTCTGGTGTTTGCACTGAGGCCAGTGCACACATGAGAAAATATTGTTTGAACAACAGTCTACCGTAGCAATTTGCAGTGACTAAAATTGAGATCCATGCAACCACATAACTACAAATTAGTCTTTCGTAATGCTCTTTCTTAATGCTTTCTCGTTGACTATTTACAATTTTTTCTCTGCAAGCAAGGACTTTCCGTACACCTTTCTGGCATCAGTGACTCTAACATATGCACCTCTTGGTCCCGGGATCTGGCCCTTAACCACCAAAATACCGGCGTCGCCATCCACATGCAACACTTGGTTGTTGTGCACGGTACAGTTGTCACCGCCCATACGCCCGGCCATCTTCTTGCCGGGCAACACTCTACCAGGGTCCTGCGTGGCACCCATAGAACCAGCAGATCTATGCGAAACAGAAACACCGTGTGTGGCACCCAAACCCTTGAAGCCGTGTCTCTTCATGACACCGGCAAATCCTTTACCCTTGGTGACGCCCTTAACGTCTACAAGTTGGCCCACGGCAAAATAGTCTGCCCTAAGCTCTACACCTGGCTGTATGAGTCCCTCGTCACTTCTGACTCTGAACTCGCAAATTTTTGCCTTAGGAGACACGCCGGCAGCCTCGCACATGCGCAAAATGCCCCTGTCAACGTTCTTAAGCTTGTCCACGTGGCCCACTTTCACGGCAGAGTAGCCGTGTTCTGCAGCCAGTATCGTGTCCACGACTTCACAGGCATCGATTTCGATAATCGTGGCTGCATATTGTGCACCGCTGGGGGTAAACCACGAAACCATTTCACGCTTGATTCCAAGAAGACCTGGTCTTGCAAGAAGCGTTTTTCTCTCGTTGGATTTGATTAGACTATGGTTGATTTCAGGCGCACTGGTGTATGTCAGTGGGATGGCATGAATCGATGTGAGTCTCGCCGCACCACGTTGAAAAACAAGCGGCGTGACACTACTCGTCGCAATTCTCAGGCTAGCTCTGGTCCACAAAGAAGCCATGGTATGATTTTGTGAAGGAAAGTGCAAGCTTTGTGGTTGAGGTGACAAGTTTGTTAGTAGTGCCCTAAAATTTTTGATGCGTAGTGGTGCATGCACTACTGCGCACTTCAATGCCAGGTGCCCCGACCTCCAAAAGGTTGAGAGGTGAGTCTGAGGGGTAGATTTTAAAGGGGGAAAAGGCTAATTAAGTTTATAAATATTCGAAAGAAGGAAAAAAAAAGTTTCTCTGGATAAGAAATGAAAGTTTGTTGTATTTTTTTTTGTCTTTGACGAGTGGGCGCCTGTCATGGTTGATCCGCAACATCCAACCGTCCCTATTCTTTGTTTTCAATTCAAAATTTTGATTAAACCATACACCTATTCTCTTTTGAATTTTTGCAACATTAATTCGTAATCCTCATTAATTCCTACAGGTCAAGATAGCCCTACCTGGTCCAGTCAGGTATCTCGAGCATTTCACATTTTCTCCGTTTAATCTATGTACAGTTTTAACCCACTACTTAATCTTCTTTTGCTTCAACTTGATGGTCTCGTCATCGACAAAAATACCCTTACCCTTATATGGCTCGGGTTTTCTGTACTCTCTAATCACAGCAGCAAAAAGCTTCACCTGCTGCTTGTTGATACCCTCAATCAAGAGGGAGGCTGGGTTACTGGAGCTTACCTTAAGGCCCGCTGGAACCTTCAATCTTGGGGTGTATGGTAAACCAATCTTTAACACAACATAAGTTTCACCGTTTGCCTGCTCAATAGTGACTCTGTAACCGGTACCAACAAATCTTAATGTGGCCAAATGTCCCTCGGTAGTACCTATGATATGGTTTTGGATCAAGGCTCTGGTAGTTCCCCACATCGATCTTTGGATCTTGTTGTGAGGTCTTTCAACAGACACATTAATGGCATTATTCACATTGTGTATTCTAACAAACCCTGGCACCGTGGTTTTGATTGTTCCTTTGGGCCCAGTGACCGTGATCTGCTTCTCTAAAACATAGTTCTTTTTACCCTTGGTGAAGGACTTGCAAAATTCTTTGGGAATCATCTCTGCGGTGAGCTCCACATCTTCCATCAATCTGACGGGAGCTTTTCCAATGAACGACTGTCTGGGTATAGACGTGGACAACAGTCTCACGCCGCCCGAGGAAATGTTCCTAAACATGGTTGGTTGATAAGCACAAGAACTAGTGAAGCTGGAAAATTTTGTTAACCGGTAAAACACCCGTACCTTCGCGACCTTACTGGTGGTGGGACGGAGCGCACTGAGTGGTGGAGGTGGTGCCGCGTGCAATATAAATTTGCTGCTTTAATCTTAAGTGATAACATGAAAACTCCAAGTTTGATTGAATCACGGGTAGAATTTTTAGTTATACTCCTCAATAATTTTTTGAAAAAAAAAACAAGGGCCTGAAGTTGAGAATGCGGATTAGAATTCTCATTTAACACGAACTTCTCGGATCATCAATTTATTGGGCCCAAACCTTTAATGCGCGGCCTTCAACTTGCAGGCCCGATACCTTCACTAGGAGAAATCACCTCAACGAACGCGTAGCCACTGATCAAGGCACAAATAATTCATTTCAACTCTTCATTTTATTCTCATCAACCTTGATATAATTTTCCAAAATTTTTAACATGTTTGAGGCTGTCTATATAACCGATACCAAAAACTCATTGGCCTATGAGTATTTGGTGTTCCAACACATCCCCACTTTCCTGGCCCTTGCGAACATCATAAGTACTAAATTTGACGACCACAAGGAAAATCCTGTGCAATTGGTGGAAACTAGCAAGGACTTTTTCATTTGCTCGTATGCCGCTGGAAAAATAGTGATTTACTTATTATGTTCGAGCCGCGAGTTCGGTGACGCTTTCAATCCTCTTGCGCCATTTTTATTCATTGATAAGTTGGTCGAGACAATAGAAGAGTATTTTGGATCACCCTTAACTGTGACCAAATTGACAGCCAATAATGATACTCTCACACTTTTGCTCCACCAAATGATTGCTGATGGCGTGCCACACATCACCGATTTCAATAATTTGAAAGACATTGTGCTGCTGAAGAGCTTTCTCCTGAAAATCTTGCATACGGGCAACCAATTGGCATCTGCTGCAAATAATAAGTCATTAGCCTCTCTTGCAAACAACGGTATGCCGTCCACTAATGTTGAGAAAAGCCCTGTTCCCTGGAGAAGGGCCAACGCTCGGTACACCAACAACGAAATGTTTGTCGATGTCACGGAAACCGTAAATGTTATCTTGCGGCCCAAGAAAACGAAAAAGTCACTGCGCTTATCGCTGGTGCAAAATTTTGACTCGGCGTTCTACTCCACCCTGGTCTCTAATTCTGGTAAACGGCTTCTACCAATAACAGGCACAGTTTCTGGTAAACTTGAATTCTTGTCCCGAATCACTGGAGTTCCTGAATTGCAAATCTTATTAAACTCGGCAAAAACATATCTAGAAGCCCCACAATTTCATCGTTGTATTGATCTTGATGCATGGAAACGCTCAAAGTCGTTGTCTTTCATACCTCCAGACGGCCGCTCTACCCTAATGACATATCAGGTTGATCTAGACAACCTATCAAAGAAAAATCAACTCGAAATGTTGGGAATTTTAGATTTTGATCTTCAATCTTCGCTTGGTGTGCACCAGGACGAATTTGAGTTGAAAATTACCACTCTGAAACACCAATCAGTGCCCAAAATTGAGAAGATTCACGTAGAGATGTTTGCATATGAACCCTCAACAAATGATAATGACGGTACTTTTTCATCTGATAGCGTGTCTAATAATATAGACAAGATGAGAGCTATTAGAGTCACAGACGGTGACTTTTCTTATAAGGGAAATGGCTGTGGGCACTGGGATATTAAAGATTTAACAACGGGGAGCCAGCCGATTATTCGTGTTGCCATTCTGACTTTGAATGATGTGCTGGCTGATGATTCACATGCGTACGAAACGGATGATTCGCAAGGTAACCTTGCCCAATCTAGCAAACCTCTGAGGCACCCGGCGTCACCAATGTGGTTCAAAGTTACCTTTGCCTACAAGGGACAAGTACCTAGTGGGTTGAAGATTGACAGCTTGAAGCTAGTTTCGTCGAAGGGATTGGGTGAATCGGTCAAGCCATATAAAGGAGTAAAGTACATAACCCAGTCGGGTGACTACAGTATCAGGAGTCATTAATTTAGATATTAATAATCTTTAACTCGCTGATATCCCATGACGTTTATCTGATTGCACTATCTCTTATGATTACGTACAAGTTATATATTCATTATATCTATTACGACAACTGCGACACACACGTTGCCTCCACTAATCAATGAGACGAGCAGAACGTGCACGCACTGTTTGTTAATAAGCTGATTTCAATTCAAATTCAAATTCAAGCCTTTAGCTTATTGTGTTTTCTTACTTTTCTTCAACTTCTCCTTCTCGGCATTCTTGATCATGACATTTCCGACAAAAGACCCAACACCCAATGCAGCCAATAAAAGCAAAAGGATTGGCAATTTTATGGCATAGTCACGGGGTAAAAAGAAGCTTTGGAGGATGCTGTCGTCATCCAAAAATGGCACTAAGAACACCCATGCGGTGTAGTAAGAAAAGACGGCAGTGGCCACTCCAAGCATAGCAAGACCGACTAGTTGATCACAAGACTGGGGTTAGTTTATTGATTTCATATGATTATATAGCATAGTGATGTATCTTTCACATACCATTCCTAGAGTTAGATATTCTAGTCAAATAAGGGACGTTGGGGTATACGTGTTGACTTTGAACGCACACCTGTACCTCAATTTAACTTGCGGTGTGGAGAAGGTGTCCCGTCTGCGATTACTTTTCGTAATCATTTAATTACTATGATAGATATAATTAAGTGGCCAATCAAAGGTAAAATACAGACTATTAAATTTTAGAAACTATTTTTTTACTTTCTAAAGATTTCGAATAAAAATAAGGGTACATAGATAGAAGAATGGTCGGATCCTTAGTTTTTCAAATATTTATTATTTTCATTTCGCATTGAATGATCGGTATTTATGAAAGAATTTATTTCATTTGAATAATTGAAAACGAATTTCTTCCACTAGTTTATGATACCCTTCCCCATTAAATAAACGGGAGTATTAACTCCCAATAAAACTCATATAAAAGTAGAAAACACTTAATCAGTGAGTCATGAGGTTTTGGGTCGTCGCATGCGTTAGTTGGGTAGAAGCATACTCTTGATCGAAGAAACTCACAGCCCAAAAGTTGGTAAAGGTACGCTAAGAGTATGCTACTCATCTGAATTCTAGAAACAACTTTATACCTTAGAAGCCTGAAGTAAGTCACTGTCCAGCCTTGTTTTGTTTTTCTTTTTTTTTCTTTTTTTTTTTTGCAATTTGCAGTGACCCCGGCTGAGCTCTGGGGCCGCGAACATCTGATCATTTATTAGCCCACCAGTCCGCCAATTTCACACGCTTTTTCTCGCTTGACTACTCTCGGCGATTAGCAGAAGACTTATAACAAAAAACCAAAAGACGAACTAAAGATATGTTCGATAAGCTTAAGCTGAGAAAGGCCCCACTCTCACTAAGCTCGGTGAGTAATGCCCTTCGCAATTCCGGCTCGACAAGTTTAACCCCAGACTTGCCAGCCAAACACCTTAAAATCGTGGCTGGTGACCAGTTGGGTTTACCATTAAATTCAGTCGTTGCCACTGCATTTGACCCCGTCCAATCGCTTCTTGCATTCGCCACAAAACATGGATCTGTGCACGTTTATGGCCAGAACCGCGTGGAGGTGGTTTTCGAGCTCCGAACCTCGGGATTGATCTCCCATATTCGATCTATCAAAGGAGTATATTTGGCTTGTATTGAAGCTTCGGGAAATATCACTATCTTGTCACTTCATACCAAACAGATCTTGGCCACTTACCTGGCTCACGGAGCAATCACTGCGGTCGAGAGTGATCCGTCAATGGACTGGCTCATTTTAGGAATGACCAATGGATCAGTACTCTTTTATGATGTGGACAGATTCCATTTAACCCCCTTGAGAATCGATAATCTACAAAAGCTGGTGTTGCCTAAACAAAAGTTGTCTCAAGTGTACTCTATTCAGTGGCATCCCAGAGACATTGGTACTATCTTGGTCACCTACTCGCATAGTGCAGTTCAGTACTCGTTATCTTCTGAGGCTATAAAGAATGCATTTATATACCAGTTGACTCCAGAGTGCAAGGGGTTTGAGTTTTCAAACAACTTTGAAACTGGAGGTAAGAAGAAGCTTTTCGGAAGCGTAAAAAGCGTTATTGTGGGCATGAAAGAGGCGCATTATCATCCAAATGGACTACACGTTGTCACTGTTCATAATGATGGTACCTTGGTATTTTTTGATGCCAATGATGGCACTTTGCTTCATGCCAGAACAATCAAAGACACGTTCCTTCACCTTCCAGGACCCCCGGTACACCCTGAACTACCACGTGACATCAAAGTGGTCTGGACAACTGGCCAAGATCCGGAGGATACTTCATTGTTAGTCTCTGGCTCTTCAGATGCAAACCCAGATGTACTCATAGCCTTAGACTTTGGGTTTACTTTGAAATATACCTTGACGTCGCATGAAAAACAAGGCGACTTTTATGCAAAACCTTCCGATGGCCAAAGACAGATCTCTGTTAAATTCAACAGAAGGCTGCAAGATGAAGGTGCTGGAGAACATATTGTCAAAATGTTACCTATCGCTGCCGAGGGCCAGCCATACTTCGATGGAGGACATAATCCCTCTCACGTTTTAGTGGTCACCAATATGGGTGGCGTTCATCTTCCGCAGCTTCAGTCAACAACATTCCGGATGAAACTTCCTCCTTCTTTGCAATCAATTTGTCCCCCAATGACATTCAGTACGGTGCAATCAGTGAAAAGGGCAGACTGGTATGGTGTAATCTCAACCAGAAGACTGGGACCGCCCGTAAATACTTCGCTTGTGTCTGGAGGCGCACCTATTGATAGGCATCTCCCAAGACCATTAGGAGTGGAAGATGGTGTCAACGATATCCTTGTGAGTGGTCACGAGGATGGCACAGTCAGATGCCTTGATGTGACCGCGGGCGAACGTCAGGGCGAGGAACACATGATTGAATTCAACTTGAAAGACACATTGAGTACCGGGGCTGGATCTGCTTCATACCGCATTTCACAAGCTTCATTCAGCTTTGAATGCAAACACGCCCTTGTCGGCCTTGCTAATGGAAATGTTGCCATTTGCAAGTTTGGAAAGCTTTCATCCGAACCCAAAGCTATTTCTTCAGAAGAGGATTACTCAAACTGTGCAGTTTTGCACAAAAATGGTGATGTCTCTATAGTTGACTTGAGCAAGCGTATTTCCGGTAGCTTCCCGCAACCATCGTTCGTTCCATCATCATTGCTCAATCTTTCCGCCCAGGAGAAAATCACTTGTCTCAAGATGTCGAATGCTGGTTTTGCTGCTATCGGATACAGTTCCGGAAGGTTAATTGTGTGTGATATTGTGAGAGGTCCTGCAGTCATATTGAATTTGGAGTCGGTGACGAAACATCTTCCCTCCGTGACTGGAGATTGTTTCGTTACTACAATCGAGTTTGCAATCATGGAGTATGGGCAGGATGGATTTTCGTCATTACTCATGTTCATTGGCACTAGTGCTGGAGGTAACTTCCTCACTTTCAAAATTATTCCCCAAAGAAATGGTGCTTTTGAGGCAATTTTTGCCGACAAGACATTAGGCCTTAACTACAGAAGCACAGATACGACACCTGAAGCAGGGTTAGAAAAAATCATGCCTATAAATTCTTCCACAGGAGCATCTGCTGTTGCGACTTTGGAAATGTTCCAGAAATTAGGTCAAAACGTCTTGGTTCCAGGCCTTGTGGTTGTGTCGTCACCAAGGGATTTGCGCGTTTTGAAAACACCGAAACAGAAATTATCGCATAAAGTCATCGACGAGGCTTGTGTTGGAAGTGGTATTATCACCTTTAGAGACAAGGGTGCGGTTTTAGCCACTGTTACAAAGCGTGGTTTTATTAAACTATTCTCGCTTCCTTCTTTGAGTGATGTGGCCGATGTTAAAATGTCTACTGAAATCTTTTCTAGTTTAAAGAAAGCTCTCGATGGTGGAGCAAACCTCACGTCAAGTGTTCTTTACTCAGGAGAGATATTTGTTAAAACAAGTCCGAGCGAGGTCCTCAACTTGTTTCTTTACGATGAAACGAAGAATAAAACCTTCAAGAACAAACCGACCGACGTTCTTTTCAACGACACCGCCATTATACCTAGTCGACCAAGTTCAAGTGCTATGTCGTGGGCTAAGGGCCAAACAACATATATTTCAAACAAGGATTTGACTTTATTGATAGCAGGACCTAATAGGAAACCCGCCAAACACCCAGAAAGTGATTTGGCATACAACATTAGCCCCGAGGCTAATCCTAACCAATCCTTCGGCGCGTATGGAGGCGCAGGCTTTGTTAAAGGGAAAGAGGAAAATGGCTACCCAGAACCGGTTAGAAAGTCTGCAAGCAGCAATCCTTATGCAATTGGGACCCAGAGATTTGTGCGTGGTTTAAGAGATGGTCTCGATTCAGTCGAGGAGCAAATGAATAATTACGCTAATGGATTTTCCGAGGCAATGAATGAAACTGTGGACTCGCTGAAAAAGACCATGTATTCCCTGGCTTTCAAAAGTAAATTTGGATTTTAATAGATGTTTCGTTAGGGTTTTTAAGAGGTTTTCTCGCAGCCTTGTCACAATGTGTTTGCTGCGCTGTGTCCACATTCTTCGCATATGAAGACAATCAAGTCATTTAAAATTACAAAAATTACCGAGACAAACTCTAAATAAATTTAGTTTCATAAAAGTCAGAGAGACTCATTGGGTTTCAAAATTAGGTGGTTGAAGATCTGGAAATTCCACGAGCATAGAAGCGATTCTCGGCCGCAGTGTGCACCACTGCCAACTCGATTTGTTTACATTTTCATAGGACCAATTAGTTCACCAAAACAAATATTATTTGGAATCGAAAAAAAAAATGACCGAAAGACAGGATACAGTAAGCGTGGAACATGGCCAATCACAAACTCCCAGCTCTAGCCCCAAGAGAAATCTTAGGCCCGTGTCGCCACATAAAAATGGTAACGTGTCTGTGGGAAAGCTCAGTTTTCTCCAAAGTGATAATATCGACGAGCATTTCGAACACATCCATGGATCGCATGAGGTGATTTTGACCTATTTACAGCTGCTTGAGGCACAAACTCATCAAACACAGGAAGACATTGATCAGTTGTTTGATCGGCTGAAAAACAATAACCAGAACCTCACTAAACTTCTCAGCAGTATTGCTGACTATTCAAGGGAGGTCACGGAAGAAGGAAATGCCACTAAAACTGACGTGAGAAGGATCTTGGATGCGCTTCAAGATTTACGGAATAGGCAGAATCCAGAAGAAGTAACTAGACATTTCGATTCCAAACACAATGAATTGGCCAATGAAATAAAAATACTTATCGAAAGATCCAAGAATGCTGAAGCCCAGAAGATCGCGTCAGAAAATCAAGTGCATTTGCTAAATAAATTACAGGACATTGAAGCCCAGCTTAGTGGTCTCAGGGTTCAAAACACCTTTGGCGAGTTCCGTAGCCGTGTTGAGTCACTAGCGCAAGAAAATTCCAAGCAGGTCAACGCAAAACTTGCAGAAGTTCTCCTATCGCTCCAGCAACTTAATTTGGCAGAGAAGACACAAAAGTCAGAGGAATTGTTGAATGCACTGGTCAATAGATTTTCCAACCAAATCGACCATTCGATGGCTCGCTTTGAAAATTTACTAGAATCTCAATTCAAGAATATGGAAAATTTTTCATTACCAAAGCTGCAATCTTCAAACCTTGATGAGGACAATTGTAAACAACAAAAAGCTGAACTTGAAAGAGATTATGACAATTTATCCACTAAATACCAGGATTTAAAGAGTTCATACACAGATCTTGAGACGCGCTACACAAAGCTACAATATTATTACGATGCCAAAGTCAAACTGTTGTTAGAGTTGGAATCGAATTTTGAAAGGCTTGGTACAGATACAAAAGAGCTTCAGAATTCAATATCAAGCTTTGATATCACAAAGTATGACAAGGTGCAAGAATTGCATTCAAACAAAGTTAGAGATCTACGAAACATCACCCCCTTGCAGCGGAATACTAGAATCATAAGTATGCCGTCACAAAAAGCGTTTGCAAGAGATGTCGTATCAAATAATTCAGATATTGAGGAGTAGCTTTAGGTCCTGTTCCCGAGTCTGTCTTTTGCTATTTACATATTAAGGTTGAACAACATTGGTCTATTTAATTTCTTTTTTATCGTCCATAAATGGTTGTAGTACCTCAGGAATAGCCACACTATTTGTTTCTGGATTGTAGAATTGCTCAAGAATGGCAACTATCACTCTTGGAACTGCCATGGCAGTACCGTTCAAAGTATGAATGTACTCGAGTTTCCCCTCCAGATTTTTTTGTTTAATACCAAGACGTCTTGCTTGATAGTCGCCGCAATTAGAGGAACTTGTCAACTCGCCCCAAGAACCACGTCCCGGCATCCAAGCCTCACAATCATACTTTTTGAGCGCAGGTGCACCCAAGTCAGTCGTAGGCATATTCAACATCTTAGCTTTGAGACCAAGGTCACAAATGAGGTTTGTTTGAAATTCACGGAGGGCTTCAAGTTCACTTTCGGAATTCTTGGGATCGGAGAAATGAAACAACTCAACTTTCGTGAATTCATGTACTCTATAGAGTCCCGCAGTATCTTTTCCACGGGCGCCAGCCTCGGCACGATATGCTCTTGATACTCCAACATATTTGAGTGGCGTGTCAATGGTGGATTGCGAGTGTAGAGCACCGAGTGGAATTTCGGCGGTACCAGTGAGAGCCAAGGGCTCTCCCTCGATGGTATAAATTTGTTTTTCGTCATTTTGATCACGAGGCTTGAAACCACAGGCATTAATGATCTCAGATTTGACAATAGAAGGGGGAACCACCATTTTGTAACCGGCCTTTCTTGCCCTGGACAAAGCAAATTGTACCAAAGCCTGCTCCAAAAGAGCCCCGTCATTAATTAGGTAATACCACGAGGAGCCAGAAATTCTTGCAGCAGTTTCAAATTCCATCAAGCCCAATTTTTGGCCAATAGTTCGATGGTCGTACTTAGAAAGAGGCAATGACGACTCTATTTGTTCCACAGATTCACCATTGATGATCTCATGTAACTCTGCATTATGTGGATCCGAAGGCACACTACTAGAGATCCAATTGGGGAGTGCTTCCACTGCATTATGAACACTCTCAGAAAGTTGATCTAGTTTTTCTTCTAGCGCCGAGATTTTGGTCTTGTATTGCAGAAGCTCCAGCTGCAATCGGGATTTTTCGGCCAGCAAGTCATTTCCCGAACGGTCCTTGAGAATGTTTCCTAATTCAAAGCCTAGCTTCTTACGAGCACTTGTGAGTTGGTTTCTTTCTTCCTGAAGCGCAAGCTCCGAGTCTCTGTTGTGGAGAAGAAAGTCCAAATGTTCAGAGCTACCATCAGCTCGACGAGCTATAGACAGTCTCATTTCATCCTGACGAGATATGATACCTTTGATGTCAAAGACTGGTTTCTTCAACGCGGATGTATTTTTAAATGTGCTTGCATAGCGCACGAATGTTTTTTTGTCCCAAACCATTGGCGATCGGCCGGATGTGAAAGTGTTTCAGAATTGATATTGTGCGTATGCGGAGAAGCGAGTTTGGAGCATTTTTTTTTACGCATTCGAAATAGTTATACCGGTGGGTTCGGCTGCGACATGCAGACATATTGTTAAACAGATTTTTAAAACCGACAATGACGAAACAATCTGCATTGTTTAGATATAATTAAGTTTCTCCTTTAAGTTTGTTATTCCATTTTTCCGGTGGTGGAGTACGTCTATGTAGTAGTTAATTGTTTTCGATCACACCGCCATTTTATTTACAAATCGCCAATGAGGGCCATTGCCTGTGCATCACCCTTTGCCAACCGTTTGTCATCTAACGCATCGGCTAAACACATCCATGGGTCTCTGGTTCCGCCCCATTTCAAAATGGTCTGCTTATATTTTTCACCCGCATCTTTGCTCCATGGATCTTTCTCAAAAAGACCTTTCCAGATCTTCTCTGCAATGGCACGATCTAAGAGATAAGAGTAGTACACCGCACCATATGAAAAGAGATGGGGGAATTTTCCATGCCATGTAGAGTATTGGTCAGCAAACACCTCCAACTGCTTTTCAATGGTGTGATAAATCTCAGTAGAGTCGAAATTTTCAAATGCTTGCTCATCGGAGAAGTCCACAATGTTCTCACTGTGAAGTGCTTGGTCCAAAAGAGCCATCTTCGATTGCATATAAGTCTCCGTGTGCTTTAAAGATTTCGAATACTTTTGATGGCTCTCCAACAACTCAAGAGGCAATGACTCTCCGGTTTTATAGTGCTTGGCTATTTTGCACAATACCCTCGGATCGCTGCTGAACAGTTCCATTAAAACAGACGGCAACTCAACAAAATCTGTAGCACATCTGGTTCCAGACAAGTTGTGGAGACGCGTGCGTCCAAGCATCGAGTGGGTGGCATGTCCCATTTCGTGAAAGATTGTATCAACCTGATCCAAGGTTAAAAGGGTTGGGCTATCACTATCCATACCTGCTAAGCGGCTGATTTTCGATTGACTGTTGCTCAGAAAGTTACACACAAGAGAAATAACTGGTAGCTGGTAGTCTCCCTCAGCGCTGAGATGTACTTCCTTTTGTAATTCGGCCCGAGTTTCACTTCCGAGATCAGCATTTACCTCCCTAGAACACACAATGGTGAAGTGAGAAGGTAAGACTTTAGGTGACCAAAAGTCAACATATAAGTGACCTAAAACCTCACCGTTGGAAACGTCCACATAGCTCAACTTACGAACCTGGTTCTGGTCCCAGGTTTCGCCCTTTAAGGTTTTTTCTGGGACCAATGCCACATTGTAGATACTGCGAAATAATTTATCAAGACCACTCATAATCGAGCCCACTGAAAGATACTGAGAGATATCTCCAATAGGAGATTCATCTATAGATGCAAGGCTTTGCTTGGTTAACAAAAAGTCTCTGTCCCATGGCTTGACATCCTCCAAAATTTGTTTGCTAGTGAGAGAAGATTTTGACGGATCACGCGATGTTTCTTTGAGATCACGAAGCGCTTTGATTTCGTCAATAACACCATCAGGTCTGGATAAAAGGCTCTTTTGCAAATTCTTAAGGAAAGAAACGACATTTTCTGGGGTTTTGGCCATCTTATGCTCAAGTTGATATTGAGAAAACGATTTATATCCCAACATGTTTGAAAGAAGGGCCCTGTACTTCAAGAATGAATTAAGAGTATCGAGTTGATCTTTCAGTGAATTATGCAAACCGATCCAAACCCTCTTACGCACCTCCTCAGAAGAACACAGAGATAAAATGGCAGAGGGAATATGCCCGGCCAAAGGGACCATTACTTCAGTATTTGATTTCAGCGGGGCACTGCTCTGAAACAGCAATATTTCCTTTTTTAATTTGGTAGAGTCAATACATTCGAACTCGTGTCTTGGTACAGCAACCCAGAAAGACTCCATATTTTGGATCTCGTTGTTGAAGGTGGAACCTAAAAGCGAGATTTGTTGAGTAATCATGACAAAGTTGTCCCGCGTCGTTGGGTCCATGGCAATACCCGAACGCTCAAAATCTTGGCGCAAGTATTTGCCCACCTCGATCTCCTCCTCACTCAAATCCTTGGCCACATACAGATCCAAGACCGTACATAATGTCTGGTAGAGCTCGACATTAGTGTTGAGCTGATTCATGTATTCAAACATAATTTCATGAGTATTTTGGGCAGCATCCACCCACTTCTGGCTGGGATGAGCAACACGGATAAATTCTGCCACATCAATCACACGACAAAGAATATCACTCAACTGGTCCAATTTCCTTATGTATGAAAGCTTCCCTTGCTCCGTATTATTTGCTTCCAAGAGCATAGATGAGACCAAAGACTTAGCCTTACGAAGTGAAGTTTTCGAAAAGTTCACTAAGCCATCGGGTGATGTGAGGTGGTTGTTCTTAAATAGCCCAACATTAGGTGATGAAAAAACCAGATGACCAGACAGATTGAAGTTGGCAAAATATTTTTGGGAGTCGAATAATTTGAGAATCTGTTCGGGCCCTGAGGTGCGATGTAGTTGTCTTGCTAAATTAATCAGCAAAAGCTTTCCGAATTTCGGGACATGTGCTGTTCTTAGTAGCATATTTTAGAGTAGTTTAGACTTTTTGAGCCATGGGCTCGAAGATGTAGAGCTGGAAAAGCTGGGGCCAACAAGTGCAGATCAGAGCGCGAGCCCACGGCCAGGGCCCAGATTCTTGAATAGTAATCAAGAATCGGTTTTGCTGGATTGGATATGAAATTCGAAAATGGTTAGACAGGTTGTTAAAAAAATACTATAATTTTGAGAGAATAAAACAAAGGCAGGAATAATGAAATCAAGCAATAGAATCACAATGGCGCAACTCATTGTTTGTTGTTTTGTCAATTTTTCTTTTAGCCTACGTTGCCGCAAAGTTTAGAATATGCGGCGCTGTGAGATGGAATATGAGCACTTTTGCTCATAAAAAATGCATTTAACATGGCTTTCTACCGGTGAATTTTAAAATTTTCGAAACCCTGTTCTAAGCTTAAACTTTTACCCCGAAGTGACACAAAAAAAGTGCGAGGCTAGTTCTGATGGGTGGCTACAATCGAACAGGACAATAGTATGATTTGAAACAAAAGCTCATCGTCAACGTATGTTTTCCTGTTTGAATTTTTTTATTCTCATCTTCTCCGTTTTATACCCACCCCTCAAATTATTGACACCCTTCAGTGTCATCCATGTTGTTCAATTTAGACGGGAGTTGTTTTCGGGCCAGCCAGACCACTCAAATATCTGCGCGAAGCATACCATAATACCTGTAGAATCTTTTGCCGCGTTGTGATCTACGTAGCCACGCTTGTCTCATGCAGTTGATTGCGCACACGGATCAGCCTGTGCCAAAACAGGACAGATGATTTTCCGTAGATTTTAGCCTCTTAGGAGTGTGTACTTTTCTGCTACGCTGTACCTTTTTTGAGAGTGGCCGAGAAAAACCATTTTTAGCTTCTCTTTTTAATCTTATTGATTTTAACCACTCCTTTTTTTCCCTCCCGGAGACTATTTGTTTTTCTTTTTGCCAATTTTTATCTATCTCGGCCACTGACGCACACGCATTTTTGTTTGGCATATTGCTGGCACTTTTTGTTAGTCCTCTCTCCGCCGCACTCACATTTATTGTGCTATTTAGAGACTATATTTAAAAACAAGTTACGTACCAGCAACTTCAATCGACATTTTTTCTATTCATTCTTTTTCTTACCAAACGTCATGTCGAGTAATGGCCAATCCAATGGTGCTGCCGGAAATGGTACCCCAAGCACTGTCCCTAGACGTCGGTCCGCTCGCGATTATCAATTTGGAACAAGAATTGGTGAAGGGTCATATTCTACCGTTTACCTGGCTGTTGATTTATACAACAAAAAGACATATGCGGTAAAGGTTCTCTCGAAAAAGCACATCGTACAAGAGGGGAAAATCAAATACGTCAATATTGAGAAAACCACGTTGCACCGTTTGGGTGTACAACATCCCGGAATTGTACAATTGTATTACACTTTCCAGGACGAACTGAGTCTATTCTTTGTGCTTGACTTTGCTGAATATGGTGAATTGCTTTCCATTATTTCTAAGTTTGGCTCGCTTCTGGAGTCAGTACTGAAATTCTACATGCTACAAATCTTAGATGCGGTGAAGTTTATTCATCTGAAGGGTGTTATCCACCGTGATTTAAAACCTGAAAATATTTTGGTTGGGTATGATTTCAACTTGAAAATCACAGATTTCGGTGCTGCAAAACTTTTGGGCGATGACAATGATTCCTCTGACGAAAAGATTACCTATGATTCGGTAAATGAGGATCAACAAAATGGCAGACAGGAGCGCAAGGGTTCTTTTGTCGGCACTGCTGAGTATGTCCCCCCAGAACTTCTCAAATATAACACATGTGGGTTTGAAACGGATATCTGGGCCATTGCATGTATTCTCTTCCAATTTTTCAATGGCGTTCCCCCATTCAAGGGCGCTACAGAATACTTGACTTTCGAAAAAATCATCAAGATCGACTACTCTTACAAGGAACAAGCCCCCAATTTGGTGAAGGAAATCATAGAAAAGATCTTGGTACTTGATCCCCTGCAAAGACCGACCATTTCCGAGATACAATCGATGCCTTGGTTCAGTGGTACTCCTTGGCACAATAGAGATTACATTTGGAACAGAAAAGTACCGAGGTTTGAGCCTTACAATCAAGGTAGCAGCACATTAGTCACCAATCCTCCGCAGCTCAAGACTGGTGCCAACAGAAACTTCAATAAATCCAATTCTAACTATCAATTGCACTCCCAGATCCTGAAATTTGACAATCTTGTTCCGACGTTTGGTAATAAATCCATGTATGTTCCGGCAACGCGTTTGAAAAAGGGAGTTCCGGCAGCAGGAACGAATTTCACAGCTCCTCTAAAAATGGGCCACTCTCATAACCAAGCCCCTCTAGTGCGCCCTGAATCTATCCCGCCTCCACAAAACCAGCAATTCAACACCCCATCCTCACCTGTGCGTGCTCAACATCGGCAAAAGCAAAGCCCAGCTGCATTTAGACAGATGGCTTTGGATCCACATAAGAACACATCTAAAGGGGTCCAAAAGGTACCCCCATCACCTCAAAATAGACAGGCTGCCCCTCATTCACCCCAGTCAAACTCTTTCATCGCTGCCCAACAAGCATCTGCATCCTTAGCCCAGGTGGAAAAGTCTCTTGCAGATACTAGAATTTCGGGAAGCCCACGATCTCCAGAACGCAAGGATTTAAGAAATAACACAGCTTTTGCCTCTTTGCCAAAGCAGAGTGTTACTAAGGCTTCTCTGCTGCATCCTCAAAAATCGGAGCCTGTTCCAAAGCATGCGCCAACAGTTCAGGAAAAAAAGGCAGTGACTGGGAATGAACACAATAAAAGCTCTCGTAAAGAGGCTGTCACAATTACACTCAAGGAAATTTCTTCTTTTCTTGACAGTGACGAGAAGATTATTAAATTAGACTGTGTGCTAAAGCTGATGCTCAGCAACAAATTAATCGATAGAAAACCCGGTTCGTTGGATGATGGAGTCATAGAGGAACTTATAGACAGACACCAAACTATACTCGATGCGCGGATGGTTCCCGTCATTGCTTGTATTTCCAACAAGGCCAAGGTCTTTTTGATCGATGATAGTTTAGAAGTTATGATGGTGGATTTGACTGCTAATAGAGGTGGAGACTATCTGATGTACGACTATGAATTTGAGAGCGTTATTGTCGATGAAGATGACCAAAATCACACCACAAACAAAAATGGCGAGGAAGTATTTGGTTATCTTATCTTGGAGTTGATAAAGGAAGGAGGTGATTTGATATTTTTGAAAAGGTTTAGCGCAAAAGATAAAGTAACTTTTGCAAGCTCTATCAAAGTTGCTGGATCCAACGGCGAAGAGGTCAAGATTGGTTCTAACTTCGGATGGATAGATTGCCTTATTTGGGCAAAAGAATTGGTTGATAAAGAATTAAAAGCAAAGAAGCTTCAAAGTCAGAATACTAAGCAAGCCTCTCAACAGAGGCAAAAATCACCACCGAAAAGACAAATTTCTAGTTCAAAACCAAGCAGGTCCGGATCGAGTTCGAAAGTGCCTGGGAGCACAAAATCCAGACTGTCACCAAAACCATTAGGTAAAAGCACACTCGAGGGACCGGATGGGGCGAAGTCAAAAGCCTCTAACAATTTTGCATACGCAGCAGCGGCTGCCGCTCATAGATAAGCCGGAAAACCCACCATGATTACAAATTGAGAAGAAACAACTAAGCACTCAGAAACATTCATTATATAATAGTCATAAATTTTCTACTTTTCATAATTCTTGGTGACCGTTCTAAAATCTTGAAGCCAATCTTTGTAGTAACATTTTTCAGAAAGCACTTTTGAGGTCTGATCTCTGATAATGGCCTCCACGTTAGTCTCATTGGCCACCCAGTTTTCAACGCCCACACAGCGGGAATAGTGATTGTCAAGAGCATCTTGAGCATCTTTTAGAGCATAGGGATCAGTTCTCAAATCGAAGTCTTCTCCCAAAGTAGTTTCCTTTAGTTTAACTTCCTTACGAAGAGTTTGGGCGTATGAAGAGCAGTACTGAATTGCATCGGATCTTGCCCTCCATTGGGGTAATATATTTTGGGCGAAATACTTATCACACTGTGAAAGATTGAGCTCATTCAAATGCTGAATAATGGAATCGTCTGTTGCGAAACGTGAAAGGCGGAGAAAAGCACGGATTCTTGAACTCGACTCGCAGTTTTCTGGTGTAAGAAGTGATGGAGGTGCTGACAGCAGTACTTGAGTGGGAAGACCCGGTTTCAGGGTATAAAGTAAGCCTCCCATTGTAGGAAAAAAAAAATTATGTTCAATTATTCGTTATTAGAGAAATCAACAGGTGAGTTTGACATAAAATGGCATATCGCGGCGGTAAAACGATGATTTGAATAAAAAGGGGCTTGATATAATTCAAAGCGATTTTCTAAAGCTTTTAAAAGAATTGGTCAACTAGATAATTGTGACTCTTCTCAGCTCCAAATGTTATTTTGGGAAAACTATTTTTTATGAAAGAGTGGTGAAAAGAACTCGGAACCCCAGTTCGCCACCGAGCGTAGGCGGATTATGCGTGTGGTGGATGCGGAGCCCAAAGAATACGTCACTATATTTTAAAATCCAATTGAAGTATTTTGTATCATTTTTTTCCGCAAAAATTCATCGAATGCATTACTGAAAGATTATCTAAGATCAAACCACAACCCCTTTTCATCTCAAGCTTAACATGCAATTAAACTCGCTCATGCCAAAATTGAGATTGCGCGGCTCTGCCTTGGGGCCAGTGACGTAGTTGGTTGGCCCTAAATCAATTGCGTGTTCGTTGAATCGTTGGTGCAACGCCAGTGCCGGATCAACGCGAACTTCTACACTGAGATAAACCCGACCCTTTAATATACGGTTGTGAATCCCATTTACCTTCCACACCACGTTCGAAACCACAGCAGATATATAAGAAAAGGGAATTTGTATAAAATTTTCACACTACCCCAATATAAAAAGATAATTTTTACTCACTTTGCTCGCAAAAACTCGTTAATTCAATTATAGATACAACTATAAGATATGTCTGTTGAAGTTCCAGAAGCAGCAATCAACTATGCCATAGTCTTGGCGTGGACTGCCCATATAGACCACTTGAAAAATTTCTTTAACAGCATTTCAGAAGATTCTAAGCTGCTGATGGAAAAGACTTGTTGGGCAGAAGAGTTGAGTATTGGCACTCGTGTAATCCGCAACTATGCAATGCGGACTTTGGCCGATCAGTGCCTTGTCGAAAATTCCGACATCCCACCAGCATCATTCACACAATTTCTTGCGCTTTTGGGCCAGCTGCACAAGAAGGGAATGGGTGTGGGCTCAGAGAACTTGTCAATAGAGGATATCCTTACCAAAACTGATGCTCCTTTGCAGGAAGTCAACGGATTGGACCAGGAATCAGTAATATTTGACCGACTTTATATGACGCTCAAAAGTGCTGTAGTCAGAGTACTTGGCCAAAAGAAGATTGCGGATACAGAATTGACGTCTATATTGTCAAAGTTATTTGCTGACTATCTCTTGACACAACAACCCAATTTGACTAATGTCAATGCATTTGAAGGGCTTGCGTCTGAAACAACTGCATATTTGAAGGGCGATTCGCCCAGCCCGTGTGAATGGGAAGATGTTCTCACCACTTTCCGTGCGCTTCTCGAGTTCCATATAGAGATCTCATCTACGTATTCGCAAACTGAAGGCACTGCCACGTTACGCGTGTCTAGACTTAGAGAGAC
This sequence comes from Metschnikowia koreensis, assembly GCA_030569435.1. Taxonomy (NCBI): domain Eukaryota; kingdom Fungi; phylum Ascomycota; class Pichiomycetes; order Serinales; family Metschnikowiaceae; genus Metschnikowia; species Metschnikowia koreensis. The sequence goes on along the minus strand of JAJMKX010000325.1, from coordinate 16,846 downwards.
CGGTAATAACCTCATGACAAACACGTGTTACCCACAGGCTATTCAAATCTATACCGATGCTATACATGCATGTGACTTTACTACAGTCACGCATTTGCCACAACTTTATACCAACCGTGCCATTGCCTACATCGGCCTTAACTGCTTCCGTGAAGCGGTTGCAGATTTGGAAAAGGCACTTAGCCATGATCAGACCTTTGTACCTGCATGGACACAGATGGGATACTGTCAGTTGTACTTGGGCTCGACCATGCTAGCAATTAAATGTTACCTCGCATCTCTCCGCTCTTTGGCCGGGCAAATATATCCTTATAAATTTCCTGCCGATGAGCAGTTGAGACACGAGTACACAGAAGCAAAATCCCTGACAGTGATGCCCCAATTTGTCCAGAAGTTGGTTCTGTCGATTATATTGGCCGTGAGGAGAGCAGAGCAACAGAGAGAATCCAGCCAAAGCATCCAGGAGATTACCACAAAAGTAAGGGCCATTCTTGCACGCCTTCGGTCACACGTCGAGCCAGAAGACTTGCATTATCTTTCATATACTGCAGACCCAGATGCAAGCGCGCTTCGTTCCTCAGCTGTGAGAGCTGATACTGTACGCCCGAGCATCTTGACTCCTGATATTGCACAGGACATCTTTGCTAGCGGGAATGTAGAGGCTTCAGCGGTGACCATGAACGGTGGTCCACAAACAAGGACTGAAACTGTGACTTCGGGTGGGCCTTTGAACTCTGTAACCCAGGCCACCACAGTTGAAGGCGTCCCCGTAGCGCAACCACCAAACCTTGGTGGTATTCCCGGCAACATCCGCGGATTCTTGAACACATTGGGAAACGTTGTTGGAGAAGCTATTCAGGTACCTCAAAACACTAATTCACAACTGCCAGGTCAGCGTTCGACTGGAAGAAATCTGGACCCAGCACCAGCCCCACCCACAGAACCAACTCAAGAATCCACACAGGCTTCTCAAGAAACTAGTACACCTTCACCACTGCAGCCCAATAGCCATATAAACAATGCTCTTTCGTCAATGAGAAGGGCAATAAGCATGGCACAACAGCATGCTGGAAGTCAGAGTAACGGCGGTGGTGCACCAAATACTGGAATGATGGATGCTTTGAGACAACACCAAGCGGCTGTAGAACGTATGATGAATGGTGGGGGTCATCCTTTGAATATTCATCAAGAAACAAGGGCTTCAGGTGATGGAAACAATAATATAAGGGTGGCTCATCTGGGCCCACATGTTACAGTTACCCATAACCTGGTTCCAGGTCCAACTTCTAACACACAGCAACCTCATAGGAGAAGTAATACTGGGACACCAAGTGCGGAAGATACAGAAATGCCTGATGCACCTGATCTTGACTGAGGTCATGCTGCATATCTACAATCGAACCTGGGGTGAATATTACGCGGTAATAGGAAAGCAGCAAAAATTCTAACTGTACTAGTGAAGATTAGATAATCTCGCTTTCTTTTGCATTGTATATCTAGAGAAAAGAAATAAAAAAAAAATTAAAAGAATAGAAAACTGGATCATCATCTTTCCTTTTGAAATAAGAAAGTTGTATTTTGGACTAAATAATCTTAGTTCTGGAAGGACACCCAGACATCCGGGTTTCGTGCGTGGCTAGCGATAAGATAATCTGGAGAGAGGGGCACAAGATTTCGAGAACCAAAAAGGAAAAGAATAAACCAATATAAATCAATACTATGGCGGGGTTAGAACAATCTCTTTTTCAACTTAAGTTTACAGCTAAGCTGTTAAACAGACAGGCCGCAAAGGCCGCCAAGGAAGAGTTGCAGGAAAAGGCGAAAACAAAGAAAGCTTTGACTCAAGGCAATAATGACATTGCCCAACTTTATGCACAAAACGCCATTCGCAAATCAAACGAGCGGGTCAATTTGTTAAGATTGGCATCTAGAATTGACGCTGTGGCCTCGCGAGTACAAACCGCTGTCACCATGAGATCCGTCACAGGGAACATGACCACGGTGATTAAGGGAATGGACAAAGCTCTTCAAACAATGAATTTGGAGAGAATTTCCGTGGTCATGGATAAGTTTGAAAACCAGTTTGAAGACTTGGACGCGCTGACGAACTACTACGAATCTGCTACGAATAACGTGAATGCATTGACCACCCCACAGGAAGAGGTAGACGAGTTGATGAGTCAAATTGCGGATGAGGCAGGAATAGAAATGAAGCAGGGATTAAATGAGACCAAGGTGGATATTGTAAGCCCGCCCACGGCTGTTAGTGAAGAAAAGGAGGATAAGCTTGCAGAGAGATTACGTGCGTTGAGAAATTGAGACTTGTGGAATGTCCCGACAGAGAGAAGCCGGGTTTAGTGTAACGTGGCTTTCATGAGTAAAAGAAAAGCAAAAGAAAAAAACTAATGATAATCAGAAGAGAAGCTTTGGAGTGTCTTTCTCGCACTCGGCGCTCACCATGGCTTGTAGAATAGTAATGCGGATCTAGCCTAAAAAGTACTAAATAATTTGCATTATTCGAAGAAATTAGGAAGACAGGTCACATTACCTCCAAAACTTTGTCAACGAAAGAAGTTAATTAAATTGATCATGTTATTGACCGGAAAATAAATGAAACTAGCAAAAGCACCAATATTGGGCTTCTTACGGTAGGGCCGAGTCGGTGGATCTCGCGCCAAATTGAAGACAGCCACACCGAGTTTGCTAGAGTCTTGAGTGAGAAGCAAGCAAGCAAAGAAGCAGACGTGAAAAGAGAGTATGAGTACAAGTCTTCTGGCAAAAAAACAAAAAAAACAAAAATTGATATAATGACAAAATATGAGATTAAAAAGAAAAAGAAAAAGAAAAAACAAATGCCTCCCTTGGCACCATTTCTCAGTAGTAAAGATCCTAGCCTTTATCACCCCAATACACAACACCACGCCTTAAAAGCACGTTTAGCCCTGTCCAATAAAATTGCAGCGCGGTCGCATTACCTTGTTGCAGAACCCGCAACATAACGTCATCTACATACTAACTTCGCGGCCCCGGAGAAGCCGCACTTATAGAGCTCCATCTTCGAACCCTCTTCTCCTCTTTTGCTTCCACTCACCAACTTAATTTTTAATTTTTCTTTGAATTGAAAATACTACTTTTTGGTATACATAAAATGCTTGCCTCTACTTTCAAAACGGCCGTGCGCCCCACTAGACTTGCGTCATCCATTGGCGCCATCAGAACCAAGGTCTCGTTGCCTGACTTGGACTGGGACTTTGGTGCCTTGGAGCCACATATTTCGAGCAAGATCAATGAGATCCACTACACCAAACACCACCAAACGTACGTCACTGGCTACAACCAAGCAATTGAGCAACACGCCGAGGCTAAGGCCAAGGGCGAGGTGAAGAAAACCATCGAGTTGCAGAAATTGATCAACTTCCATGGTGGAGGATACACCAACCATTGTTTGTTCTGGAAGAACTTGGCCCCAGAGAAACAAGGTGGAGGTGAGCCACCAGCCGCCGAGTCTGAGTTTGCCAAGAAAATCAACGAGCAATTTGGCTCGCTTGATGGCTTGAAGACGCTTACCAACAGCAAGTTGGCCGGTATCCAGGGTTCTGGATGGGCGTTTATCGTTAAGAACAAGGAGAACGGCGGCCAATTGGAGGTTGTCACCACCGCCAACCAAGACACCGTGACTGGCCCACTCGTGCCTTTGGTCGCCATCGATGCTTGGGAGCATGCCTACTACTTACAATACCAGAACGTCAAGGCCGACTACTTCAAGGCCATCTGGAACGTCATTAACTGGAAGGAGGCCGAGAAAAGATACACCGTCAACTAAACGTCCATTGTATATTCTAGTAATTTATTCTGAAATTTAAGAAGAAGAAAAAGAAAAGGGAGAAGGATAAGAAAAATCTATCCTGTTCATGTAGTGAACGTTGAGGTCCCGAGCACCGAGGCAGCATGCTTTGCATCGAGCCCTTCGTCATCTTCAATGCCATTGATAGCATCACGCAGTCTATCCATTTTCTCTGCATTTTCTGTCAGGAGACTGCGGAAGGTCCGAGACGTCCATGCGTCTCCACTTTCTGCTTGAGACTGGTGCAAATTGTGTTTCATCTGGGTCAAATTATCGCGGTTGAGCCGTGATAATCCACCATTGGCATCGATGATACGCACATCGAGACGGATGTTTTCCAAGTGTTTCAAAAGCTTACGGTGTTGGTCAATGCGGCTCAACGAGAACAGCTTGAGCATACGCTGGAACTTTTTTTCGTAGAACTCAATGGCCTCCTTACGTTCAAACATCATTTCTCCCAGAATCCGCTTTACTTGCAAGTGTAGACTTTCCTCCGCCCGTGTGGCGTGTTCGAGAGAGCTCAATGCCTCGTCCACTTTTATCGGATCAAGTGACGATTTGCTCTTGATCTTTGTCGCATTGACATGTTTCATCCGTGTTTGGGCTTGTGCCTGGATGAGTTCCCGCATTATTAGATGTCTGTTTGTTAGCGCCTCCTTTATTTCGTAAAGGTCATCTACCAATGCTTGCATCCCATCACCCAAGGAACCCATATCACTAATCAGTTGTAGAAGTGCAAGTTCGGACTGGATATACGCAATGTTCGAGAGTTTTTCCCACATGTTCTTCATTCCTGGGTGTACATTCTCAAACTGTGCAAGACCCTTCAATTTCGTGCTCAACTCAGATATGAGAGCCGCCAAGTGCTTATAATTTTTCTGGTTTTTCTCCAACGCCTTCTGCAACTTTTGTCCGAGTGTATACGCCGACTTAATCATGGGCCGGAATTCGGCAAGTTCCTGGTATGGGTCAAATGGCACAGCCAATTGCTTGAGTGTTTTCCGAACAAAGCCACTGGCCACAGCAGACTTGCGGCCGGAATTGATCACCGAGTATCCGAAGTCATTTTCAATGAAAAATGCAAACTCTTCGTCCCGGATGAGAATTGGATTGTGTGTCACGCGATCCATCCATTCTTGCCAAACGTACATTAGCTGCTTATGTTCGTCCTCCCCACCAGTGGGATACGACGTATGAGCCAGTGGGAAAACAGGTACGAACACTTCCAAGTTCGACACCAGCAAGTAGCGGTTGAATTTCAACACTTCATTATATGTTCTACGGATATTTGTGTATTGCTCTTGCCGATAACGCGGCAACCCTTTCACCATAGCATCGAAACGCAAAATCGGGTTATCGGGTTTATTCAGTTCGATTCCACGTAACGTCAATTGCATCAGGTACTTCTTTGAAAACCGTTCCGGAAGCAACCTTCTCAATTCCTCCTTTACCAACTGGCCCGTGGCCTCCGTCTCTGCGGGGGCACTATTTCCGACATTTTCCGATTCATTCGGACTATCTGCGCTCCTTAGAAGTGTGTTTGATGCGTTGTCCAGCTCAAGCTCATCATTGCCATAGGTTTGATGTGGGCTAAATTGAGCCAGAGAAGTACCAAAATCAGGCGCAGAAAATGGCTGGGCCTCCTCTGGTTCCGCAAACGGGTTATTATTTTCAAAGTCATCGGGATCATAGGGAATTGCAGAAGCCATAATTGACTGTCTTTATTTCTCTTCAAAAAAGTTTGTTTCTTTTTTTTTGGTTTGTTTAATCTTCCACGACAATTAGGTGGTCTTTATCTGGTGTTTTTTCTGGTGCTGGCTGTGCGGAGTCTGGCCCCAAACTTTTGAGCTTTTGATTTGAAGCCGCGAGAGCTTTGTTCGTTCATGTTGTTAGGCAAGCCCAAATAACATTACGGACCAAATCATAATTGAAACCTTTTACTACACGTGGCTTTACGAAATACCTGTTCTCTGTAAATTTTATTTAACGGCTGTTTTTTTTCTTTTTTTTTTTTCCTTTTTATTGGTATAGTGGGGTGACTGGATGTATACAATACAGTGTACATGCTGGTCCCGCAATAATTCTATAGTGCCGTAAACGAAGATAAAAAAATTTGTTCTTAAATCTATACATTTTTTAAAATAAACCTTTCCACTCAAAGTCTTTCTTCAGTCATCACAGATGTGGTCTTCACGATGTTGTACCCCCAGAAACCAATGACATTCAATACACCTACTTTCCAACCTTTGAACAAGCCCAAGAATTTCACACGGGTCCAGAAATTGACGCTTTGTTGATCTTCTAACTTAGGATGTGAATGCTTCATATCCCACCCGTTAAAGTCAATAAGAAGATTTTCTTCGGGATTATCAATGGTCACGACTCTGTATTTATCTTCTTCTTCCGACTTAGGCTTTATTAAAAACCTCACCTGCTCTTTCCGAAGTAAGCTTTCAACCGGTAATTTAACGAAGAACTCTGCAATCAGAAGCACTAGATTTGCCAACGTGAAAAGATTAGGCGACAGGTAAGAATCGATGTTGTACCTAATAAACAAGAAGTAAGGTGCGGATTTCCGAAACACGATAGTGGATATTTGGTGCAAGACGGTCAAAGCTGTGATTGATGGCGAAGGTTTGAGAAGTAGGTTCGTGGGATAATATCTAAGCGAATCTCTCACAGATCTGGGATTAATCTTAGGAGCAACAATTTCCGTGGAGGAAGGTATTGGCTCTGAACTCGAAGGAGAGGACGGTTCAGTGGATGAAGCCAGAGAGTTTCTCCTCAGTACACGGGAGGCGCTTTCAAAAGGCGTAAGCATCATGCGCACTTTGATCAAGTCAAGTGGCATTAAAATAACACCAGTCAAAATGCAAGCCAGCACCGAAAGCCAGAGTGATTTTGCGGGCTCGGTAGAGTGGGTCAAGTCCAAAAAGAACGGATCTGGAATGTTCAAAAATGGCGAGATGAACCCCGTGATCCATGCCTCAATAGTGTGAGATAAAGTGTAGTGTATAAATGAAGCATTCACACCCCGGAAAAGAGAGAATGGTCCATCTTTTGCAGCAATGGCGGACATGATGTCGATAGTGTGCTGCGAAATGGGATGTATTTTATGCGGGTTCTTAGATAACTGGGGCTTTCCCGATGTAGATAGTTTTCTCTTTTGTTTCACTTGTGTTTCATCTGTTTTTATCGCCAGGGTAGGCTGGAAAAAATCAATTTCCTCATCGTCATATAAACTATCGTCAAGTTTACTAGCATCTGTACCCTTTGCCTTGCCAAGTCCGATAGTCTTATTGTGACCAAGAAGTTCCCTATCAGACACGGTCAGGGAAAAGTCGAAGTAGCCAACTTGCAAAGTTAAACGAACAAGATCAAGGGGTTGGGAAAGAAGAACCCGACAATAGTTCTTGAAAAAATTCCATGCCAAGTTTTTGAAAAGCTCCAGCAAATTATTGTAATCAAAGTATTCAGAAAGTTCCAAGTCATTCATGTAGTTTATGTCCGAAGAAGGTACTATCCTTTCTGGCCTGTGAATTCCATTTATACGTGCACTGCCAGAGGCTCCTATCCCCAAGTTTCCCAGCATTAAGTTTGGTTTGTTTCCTGCTGAACCATAGCTAAATGTCGATGTAATTTCTTTCTGAGTGCTGGTATCTATTAGCCCCACGCCGGGTTTGTAGATCACCAGATACCCTGCATTGAACGAGTCATGGTCATAATATGGCCGTAATTTGCTGTCTCCAGGCATATTGAGATGTTTTTGTACTGTAATGAAGGCTCAGACAACACGTAGAGCAGCAATTCTATTCAGTAACAGGCCAATATATTTTTCAGAACTTCTTGACAGGTGCCAATATTGTTGGTTATTGGAAAGCGTGTATGTACAATGTTACGGAGTCGAAGGCAATAAAGTGGGGCAGGAGATGTTTCACTGCGAGTTAAGCACCCGCCTTTGTGGGCGTGCAGGGAATTAATAAGTTCGATTATTTGAGGAGCAATGCTTTTTAAAGAAAAAGAAAAGAGAAAAAAGAAACTTTTGGGGCATGATGAGACCTTACATATCAAACATTTTTTTCTTTACTGTGGAAGAAAGTATCGGATTTTTTATGTGCTTCTCGATTAGGTTGAGCTTAAGACCCATGAGCTTGTCATTTTGCAAACTGAGGTAATAGAAATGAAGATGAAAAATGCATTAAAAAATCTCAAGTTGATGATTAAAAATATCCAGAAATAAAAATGAGATATAAGTTCGCCCATTCGACTCAAATACTCCATTTTCTTATGGTATGGCTAAAACGATGTATCTGTTAAACGGCAACTAATTAGAGCTAGCCTCGCTTCTCGTGACTGGAGTTTCTTGCTGACAATCGAAGCACGATTCGAAAAAAAATTTTCAAGGTTTTATAGTTCATACTACTCTCAAATCAATACCGTTTTTTTCGAATACGTGACCTCGACTTTTACGTCTAACGCGTGCTTTACTGATTTGGCTGGAATAATTATGCAAGCAAAGCAGAGGCAAGTCTCTCATCTAGTCATCAGGCTATTCCTATACGTCCCAGGTGATCTTATTGAAAAAGAAAAAAAAGAAAGAAAGATAAAAAAAAAAACTTTTAAATCACTTTTCTCGCCAACCATCAGCCTAATGTTTGTTTTAGATATTTGCAAGTCCTGTTTTAAAGGTCTTGCATGCTAGATGACAACCGCCTCCTTCTTAGTCACCACCAAGACGACAAGTCTGAAACTATAGAAAGTCATAGTAGTTAAAGCAAATTCCTTTTCAAACTATGCCCCACGTCAATTGTTTTTGATGTAATATATCCAAGAAGACTAGTAAAAGATTTCTTCACACACTTCTAAAACCAAAAGGCCTAATTGAATGGTTTAATAATCCGGATTAGAGGGGTGTGTGCCAGGCATCGATGTGGTATTGATGCCAACGTTGCGAATCCCTTTACAGGGGCTTTTTTCTACTCAATCACGCTTTGCCTACGCCTTTAGGCAATATTTTTTTTCAAGGCGGACTGCACCTAGCCACAAATCTGGACCCGCGCTCCACCTTCGCTCCATTCAGTGGGCTTTTCGCCGTCTCGCGTTGCGTGCCTCGTTAACCGTGCTTAGATTCTCGCTAAGAGACTCGTGCTTTGAATTTTTTCTAGCTAATCATTCGTTGGCAAAACGCAAAAAATAAATAAACTTAAGAGTGGAAAAAAATATAGATTCGCATATTTCAGCTGTGGTTTTTACAAATCGTTCTTTATCTCTCGTTTCACCAAGAGATCATAGAGAAAGCCCTCAAGTTGCTCTCGAGCAGTGGATCACAACAACGAAACACCTGTCTTGATCCTACACTGAAACCATCATACACATATAAAAAAAGGGCAATACAAGGAAAAAATAACGTTTCATAACTAAAAGAATAACCTCGGTCCTACTCCTGCCTCTCTGCTTGCAATATGAATCAGGATTTTCATGGGCAAGACTCGCCTTTCACAACAAGCAATCCGCTACATCCAGATCTTCGGGGTCAGGTTCCGAATTTGAAAACGCTGACTATTCCAGAATTGGTACCAGGCATACAAAATGACTCTCCTTTAGCAGGGGACGATAGTTTCATGGATGAAGATACCATAAATAACAACACATTTACTGAAAGTGATGTACCCTCTGGATGGGCTCACGCAAATTCTCCTGCAAGAGGAATGAACGAAAATGGAAATGGAAATGCCAATGGCGGTAACCCCTCTCTTTTTCACCAGCCTGCGTTCCCGCTTTCGCCCACATTTTCGGGTGGACGCACGTTTGAAAGCCCAGAAAGGGGAAATTTTCAGCTGATTGATAGCAATAACTCAGTGGGCTTCCGGCCACCGAATGTATTTACCACGCTCAATAACTCCAGCAATACGAATTTATCGGAAACTACACAGCTGAATGCTTCGGGTGCGGATTCCGTACATGAATTGTTGACTTTCAATAACGACAATCAAAGTTCAGCAAATTTCCAAGGTACTCCGCCACCAATGCAGGCCTCGGCATATCTGCCCATCCAGCATAATGACTTTACGTACCAACAGCCCCAAATTCTTCAACAGCAGCAACAACAACAACAACTTTATGAACAGCAGCAACAACAACAGCAGCAACAGCAGCAACAACAACAGCAACAACAGCAACAACAGCAACAGCAATTGTTGCAAGAGGAGCGTGAGCGTGAGATCCGTGAGCAGAAGTTGGCTGACCAACGGTATGCTGAACAGGAAGCCCAAGAAAAAATACACCAGCAAGCACCGCAAAGACAGTTTGCCAATAACAACGGGTTTCTGCTGCCTCAACAACAATATCAAAATACTCCTCATTTTGCTCCTCCACCCACATACCAGATGCGCAATAAAACGGAAGATCCTCGCACTCCACCTTCTCAAATCACCGGTATGGGGTTCGAAAACCCCTCTAGAAATTCGAACTACGTCTACTTTGCAAGACAACCCAACTTGATGAGCAGGGTCACCCAAGATAAAGCTGCTGGAATCAAGTTGAAGTTAGAAAATGCGTATCAAATGTCTGTTAGCCACGCAATCGAGCGTAATCAACGTCGTTTAGAATTAGAGAGCAAACTCGCCAATGAAGAAGCAGGTATGAGTGAGGAACGTAAAAACAGGCAGTTGCAAAACTTGGGAAAGAAAGAATCTCAGTTTTTGCGTCTCAGAAGAACAAGATTGTCCCTCGAGGACTTCATCACCGTGAAAGTTATCGGAAAGGGAGCTTTTGGCGAAGTGCGTTTGGTGCAAAAGCGTGACACCGGTAAAATTTACGCCATGAAAACGCTTCTCAAGGCTGAGATGTACAAGAAGGATCAATTGGCACATGTTAAGGCCGAAAGAGATGTCTTGGCTGGAAGTGATTCACCTTGGGTCGTCTCTTTGTATTACTCTTTCCAGGACTCAGTTAACTTATACTTGATCATGGAGTTTTTACCAGGAGGTGATTTGATGACCATGTTGATTAGGTGGCAAATTTTCACCGAGGATATCACAAGATTTTACATGGCCGAATGTGTATTGGCTATTGAGGCTATTCACAACCTTGGCTTCATTCATCGTGATGTCAAGCCAGACAATATTTTGATTGACATTCGCGGTCACATCAAGCTTTCTGATTTCGGTTTATCCACTGGTTTCCACAAAACACATGATTCCAGTTATTACAAGAAGTTACTTGAGAAGGAAAACCAGAATCACAATAGTCTACAGGTACCCGGGAAAACTGGTCAGAGAAACTCCATGATGGTCGATGCGATCAACTTGACAATGTCCAACAGACAACAGATGCAAACATGGAGAAAATCTAGGCGATTGATGGCATATTCGACTGTTGGTACTCCAGACTACATCGCACCCGAGATCTTTATTCATCAAGGATATGGTCAGGAATGTGACTGGTGGTCATTGGGTGCGATCATGTTTGAGTGCTTGATTGGCTGGCCTCCTTTCTGTTCCGAAACTCCGCATGAGACATACAGAAAAATTATAAGTTGGCAAGAATCTTTGGTTATACCTGAAGATATTCACTTGTCGCCTGAAGCCGAGGATTTGATTCGGAGCTTGTTGACAAGTAGCGATCGGAGATTGGGACGCAATGGTGGAGCAAACGAAATTAAACAACATCCATTCTTTCGTGGAGTCGATTGGGATACTATCCGTAGAGTCGATGCTCCATTCATTCCAAAATTACGTTCGATTACAGATACAAGATTTTTCCCTACAGATGAGTTGGAAAATGTCCCTGATAGTCCCGCCATGACTCGTGCTCATCAGCAACAGCAACATGGTGCTGGCGAGAACGTGAAGGAGGATCTTCCATTCATTGGATACACTTATTCTCGGTTCGATTACTTAACCAGAAAGAATGCATTATAACCGTGCAGCACTCATTTATGTTTCTTTTATATCTAGCATAAGAAGAAATTCTCTCAATATATAAAATTAAAAAGCCAGGAATATCAATTAAGAAACTTGGGTAGAAATCACGTGAGGCTTTTGGCCTTTCAGCACTACAGTTTTGAGCACCATGGCATGACGTGACATGATATCATGCTACCATGACCAATCGCTTATTAAGGAAACAGCAAAATAAGGTAGTCTGGCTTTTGCCTAAAAGAGCAACTCAATTAGCGGACGAAAACGGCACTGAACGGCTTCCGCAGCCGGCGCGCGTTATTACTTTTCCTCTTCGAGTTTTCTCGGCAAGTTGACATCCGGCTACAGCCGAGCAATACACTTCTGCCACACAACTGAGGGATAAAATATGAGCGAAACGAACGGGGAACATATTAATGATGACTTGTGTTATATAGTCTGTGTCTATACCCATATTTCTGTGAGACTAATAATTCTGTATCTACTATAAACTCCTCGGAAACAATAAAACGAGAATTGCGGTGTTTTTTTTTTTTGCTTGCGCGGCCGGCTAGACTTGCGGAGCGAGACTTTCGGATCGGAGAAAGGGCGAAATAGGAAAGTGGAGCAATCCAGATAGTTGAAGTCACTCGAAGATTGCGTTGCATTATGAAAACTATCCGTACACATGAGACCATGTTTTTAAATATTGTTTGTAATAGCAAGCCAAGCAGCTCACAATCCCAATATCAGTAAATCCCGCCGTGTGTCTATGATGTCTGAGTACCTTGGCCCCATTTTTGAAATGGATGTCCCGGGTATACCGTGAGCTAAGACACATTCATAACGGTGCGAGCTAAATGAAAAAAAAAAAAAAAAAAAAAAAAAAAAAAAAAAATCGTGCCACCACCACAGAAAAAGCAAGGTCACTCGAATTACTAACCCATTACTTGTGAGTACGACAAGCAAAAAAAAAAAAAAAACGGAATGTTTCGGTCGTTGTTCCGGCACTTTCTTTCTTAGAATATTTCAAACATTTCTTATAAAGCTCACTAATCTTGGGGATTTCATCTCCCGTTGTCATTAAAGGAAAGTAATGATTTAACTTTTTATGATTTATTCAATTCCTATGTATGCTTGCGTAGTAAATTACACCGACACCCTGAAGTTTGGTTCCGTTAAATTCCGATGCTCGAATGAGATGGTCACGAGCACTGGCCGCAACAGGTGGAACCTCTGCTCATTAGTCATGCAGGCCGAGCCGAAGAGTGGTACTTATGTTCCACATTCTGTCCACAGGCTGTAAATACTTAAGCTGTGGCAAATTAGCACTTTGGATATTTGATACTCCTTTTAATTTCGAACTTCTTTTTGAAACCCCTAAGAAAAAAGCTTAATATCCCCCTACATCCTATCAATTGGTAAGCCACAGACCTACTTACCTGCCTACCTTCCACTTTTGTGATATCTATTCAGCACCTCCCATTTTCTCATAAAACCCTGTTTTCTGTCAATTTCGCAGATGCTTTGTCCAAAGTTTCTTGTTGCTTTTGGTCTTGCTGCTCACGCCGCTTTGGCCTTGCCAATGGCTTCTGGCGAGGAATATTCTGATGAGATGTCTCAGATGGTGAAATCGTCACACCAAGATTCAAATGCTGCTTCTGTTCCCGAACATGAATCTATACACCCAGAGCATATGGCACATTCTGTGGATTCGTCCAAAAATACTTCTGCTGGTCTTGTGCCCGTACCCCACAAGCCCAAGCATAGCCATGGCATGTCTATAGTGCACATGGACTTGCTGCCTGAAGAAAGGCTTTTTTGGGACAATTACTCCACGGAAACCTTCTTCACCACAAACTCCTCACATAGGGGTGCATTGTATCTCCATATTGCGTCATATTTCGGTTCCTTCATGTTTTTGTACCCACTAGTGCTTGTCTTCTGGAATATCCACCATGGTTTGTACCTCCCTGCATTGACCGTGCACACGGGCTTGGTGGCATTTTCGGCAATCAACTATTGGGTTTTTAGTGGCTCAATTAGACCAGACTTATATCCTCACAGCGCCTTTTCTGTAATGACCGCAATTTTATTTATTGGTTCTCTTGCCCACTGGGTGGTGGCGGTATTTGCTCTGGGATACCGTGCTTTGAACATCGACAATGAGTATGAATATGGTGAGCTAGAGTCTGATGAGGAAAGTCTGTCCATGCACTCACCTACGCTCACCTTGCGTGACTCGAACTCCCGATTCGACTCTTTTGAATTGGATGATCTTCATGCCTCGCCACGTGACGGTCATCTTCAAACGTCCAATAACTCCATGCTTCGTCTGAAGCCTTCTCGTCTCACCCAATTCCTCAACGACTACCCCGCCTTGAAGAAAGCTACACGGGTGTTTGGAAAATCGGCACTTGCCCTCACTAGTCTCGTCAACTGGACCGTGTTTGCATTTTTCCTCGTGTACTTCCCAACTGGACTTGCAACCTATCTTTGTTATGGTGAAGATGAGTTCAAGTTCAATTTGCTTGCCCACTTCATCAAAGGTGGTGTGTTTTTCGTCCTTGGTTTGGTAACTTTGGCCCGTTATTGTGGTGCGTTCAAGAATAAGGGTTGGGCTTGGAACCACCGCTTTGTCACTGTCGCAAAGGCATCTACTGGCTGGCTCAAATGGCAGTCCAAAGGTCTTTGCACAATGGAGATGATTGAATCTGGTCTCATTTTATTCTACGGATCTACTAATATTTTCATGGAGCACTTGGCGAGCCCTGGTGGTGAATGGACCGCCAAGGATCTCCAGCATGTGTCTATCGCCTTCATCTACCTTGGTTGCGGTCTTTGTGGAGTTTTGTTGGAGAAAATGTTGGCTCAATGGAGATTCTCCAAAGCAGTGGAAAATGCATCACTGGTGGTTGAGAGCAAACAACTTGCATCTGTCGAAAAGGCGACACCCGGATTCTCACCAAATCCTTTCCCTGTCCTCACAATCTACTGGACTGGTGTTCTCATGTCTCTGCATGAACAGGCATCCAGCTTGTCCTCTGAAATTCATAAGCAGTGGGGAAATATGTTCGTGATTGCGTGTGCATTCCGTGTTATTTCATACTTATATTTCCTTCTCAAGCCCATTGACGCCAAGGCATTGACTAAACCTGTCTATCCAATGACCGAGTTGATCGTTTCATTCGGCTTGCTTTGTGGTGGTGCAATCTTCATGGAGTCCTGCGATTCTGTGGTATATCTGTTGGAGTATTACGGTCTCACTTCCATGTTCACTTTGAATGTATGTTTGGGTTTCGTGGCCCTTATTATGGCGTGGGTCATGGCAGTTTTCTTCATCAAAGATACTTTGATTTCTCGCATGTCCACTCCCAAGTCTACGGTTTAATTTTCTGTTCCGCTCTGAAAATTCGTTGTTATAAACCTCCTCTAATATTCCCGTATATAATCCTAATTATTGTTTATAACATCGTTAATAATAGCAACCTCTTCAGGTCCAGTACTACAGCATCCTCCGATGATACGAATGTTTGGTATCGAAAGCCATTCCTTTACGGCCTTTCTCCAGCCAGCAGTATCTGATCTGAAGCCATATTGACTTGGATCAGACATATCGTTGTTGAAACCCAAATTGGGGTATACGATAAGATTGAATGGCTCTACATTGCGGTTCTCGCAGGCCTGGTTCACTGTGTTAACAATTCCTGTAACTATTTCGTACGCCACACAGTTGCACCCCGTACCAATAAAATTTGCCTTCACAAATCCAGTGTCTTCTGTAATAATGTAATCGATAACGTCGCTTAGTGGAGTGCCGTCTACAAGCGTAGACTCGTTTTTGCAGCTGAAATCCAAGTAAAATTCTTTGTTGTAGGATTCGGAGTAAAGGCTTTTCAATAGCTGGAAAATACCTTTGACTTCATCGAAGTTTGGAATCGTTTCAAATGCAATCACATCAACGTCTGGGTTCTCGACATAGAATTTCACCATGTCTACATGGTATTCAGCCAACTCTGTGGGGGTTTTCCCATCGTAGTCACCACTGTACTCTGCGCCATTGGCTAAGTAAGCACCGTATGGACCGATAGATCCAGCAATGTAAATTTTATCTTTTCTGGATGAGGCGCCAATGGCCTCTTTCGCGCAGTCCACTGATTTCTGCCACACACCTTGAACTTCTTGCAACGACATGTTGGCGTGTTTTTCTAAAGTGAGCTTCGAAGCTTGGTATGTAGATGTAATAAGCATCTCACATCCTACGTCAACATAGCTCTTGTGCACTTGTGTAATCAAAGAAGGTTCTTCCAAAAGTAGCTTGGTGGACCATAATGGTGAGCCTTTCACAGATAATGGGTGATCCAACGGAAGAAGGTTTTCAAGCTGGATTCCCATGGAACCATCCTGCACCAAAACTTTTTCTTTAAGGATTTGCTTCAACGACATTTTGAAAAAGATATATTGTATCGTAGAAAAGAAGGAAAAAAAAAACTGTGGAGAAGTTCGACGTTTATTAAATCTACAGGCCTGCGTAGAGCCACACCGTAACCGGCAACACTATGACTCTTGCAGCACATAAATTTGCGCAACCGGCAAAGCCCATAAAAAGACTGGTGAGGTAAAATGAACAATAATTTCGAGAGAGAATGGGTGAATTGACTACTGATGATATTGCTGATACTCCAGATTAGTCAAGTTTTTTCCCACTCATAATACACTCGAACTAAATACGCAAAGCTCGTAAGATTCACCACCAATCTCATATCACGGCTTTAGCTTCTGGCGCACGCGTCTGAAAAACTGAAATCGTATCGCTGAGAGATACACTTTACTATTTCAGAGATTAACGAACTCTTAGATCGCAATTTTATTTTTATTTTACAAAAATATTTTAACGAACAGAACTAGCCTCAACGACTTTTCAAAACTTGCCTGACTGCTTTGATGGGCGAAGTCAAAAGGTACTGTACGGTGCTTGAATTTCGTGAAATCACGTGATAACGGCTGAAGAAGTCTTGTTGCAACGAATTCTATAAAAGAAATAAAGAAGAGTACGACACTTCGAAAGCTCATTTTCGTATCATTGTTGTTATTTAGTGCA